>CM070789.1:14026967-14217210 GCA_036346955.1 Dipus sagitta
AAAAAAAGTGAAACCACAATGAGAAAGAGAGGCTGCAAATGTGACTCAGTGGTGATAGACCACTTGCATGGCATACACAAGGTCAACTTGGAGTATCATAAAAGTGTTCTTATTAGTTCAGTGGGTAAATTAATATGTAGCTACAGAAATAAAATTGGTATTTATGTAGCAGAGTAGAAATTGTGGTAATATGAATGAGGGAACTTACTGGAGAGGTGGGATATTGTTTTTCTTTGGGGGGGGGTAGTTTCTTTGAGGCAGGATCACACTCTAGCCCAGGCTGACTTGGAATTTTCTATGTTGTCTCAGGCTGCCCTCAAAATCATGGCCGTCCTCCTACTTTTCCTCCCGAGTGCTGGGATTAAAGGCATGTGTCCCTATGCCTGGCAGAATATTGTATATTCTAGGTATTATGGTCATCAATAAAATATACTCCAAAAATTTCAACTTATTTTTCAGTGAAGTTGACTTAAAAGTAAATACTTGGAAGCCAGGCATGGTGGCATGCACCTTTAATCTCAGCACTTGGGAGGCAGAGGTAGGAGGATCACCACAAGTTCGAGGCCACCCTGAGACTCCATAGTGAACTTCAAGTCAGCCTGGACTAGAGTGAAACCCTACCTCGAAAAAAACAAAAATAAATAAATAAATACTCGGGCTGGAGAAATGGCTTTGCGGTTAAGGCACTTGCCTACAAAGCCAAAGAGCCTCAGTTTGATTCCCCAGGACCCAGGTAAGCCAGATGCACAAGGTGACACATGCATCTGGAGTTTGTTTGCAGTGGTTGGAGGCCCTAGGGCGCCCATTCTCATTCTCTCTCTCTCAAATAAATAAAATTAAAATAAAGTAAATATTCTAGGGCTGGAGAGATGGCTTAGCAGTTAAGGTGCTTGCCTGAGAAGCCTAAGGACCCAGGTTTGATTCCGTAGTACACATGTAAGCCCAACGCACAAAGTAGCACATGCATCTGGAATTTGTTTGCAGTGGCTTGAGGCCCTAATGCGCCCATTCTCTCTCATGCGCATGCTCTCTCTATATATAGATATAGATATATATATCATAAATGAATAAATTTTAAAAGAAAAGTAAACACTCTAGGGGCTGGGAGATGATTCAGTGTCTGAAGGCACTTACTTGCAAAGCCTGCTGGTTTGGGTTCAGTTGCCAAGCCACCCACCTAAGCCAGATATAAAAAGTGGTGTAAACAGCTGGCATTCATTTACAGCAGTAAGACGCCCTGGTGCCCCCCACCCCACAACACACACACACAAACACATTCTCTCCCTCTCTCTCTCTGTCTTAAAAAAGTGAATACTCTCAAAGAGGAGATGTGCATACATAGATTTAACAATGAAGATTTAATCTGAATGAAACACGTAATTGGAATATTGTAAAAGGTATGCATCTCATTGTGTGTTAATTGATTAAAAAGTAGATTGAGGGGCTGGTGAGATGGCTCAGAGGTTAAAGGCACTTGTTTGCAAAGCTTGTCGGGCCTGGTTCAGTTCCCCAGTACCCACAGAAAGCTAGATAGGCATTCACTGGAGCAGCAAGACACACAAACACACACACACGCGTGCAAAAACATTTTTAAGTGGATTGAACCTATCGAAGTTTCTAGGTGGCAACCAAATTTTGTTTTGTTTTGTTTTTGTTTGTTCGAGGTAGGGTCTTGCTCTAGCTCAAACTGACCTGGAATTCACTATGTCATCTCAGGGTGGCCTCAAGCTTACTGTAACCCTCCTACCTCTGCCTCCTGAGTGGTGGGATTAAAGGCGTGTGCCACCACTCCCTGCTCTGGCAACCAATTTTATTGTATGAAACATTGTCTAGCAACTAAAAATACAGTTAACTAGAAGTAGTTTTCACAGCTGTATGTCACACACATTATTAATAAATACTAAATACTGGGGCTACTGAGCTTCTGTGATAAACAGCTACATCAGTAAAGTGGCATTTGTTCTCCATGACAGCACTGCTGTTTCTTCCAGATCTACTGGCACAGGCCCGCAGTCCCAGCCAGTCAGGCTGAAGCAAAAGAAGCACAAGGTCCAGGTCTCCCTGGGCTGTAGAGCAAGTTCAAGGCTAGCCTAAGCAACTTACTTTTAAGCCTTACCTCGAAATATAAAAATATATGTAAAAAAAAAACAGCAGGGACATACCTCAATGGTACAGTTCTTGCCTTTTATATGCAAGGTTATAGGTTCAATCCCAACTACTGTCAAAATAAAAGCCTATTTGGGGGTGGGAGTAGCTCAGTGGTAGAGTTCTTGTGTAGCGTGCTGAGGCCCTGGGTTAGACCCCTAGCACCAGCATTTGGAAGATGAAAATCAGCTGCTCTAGTCTCACAAAGTACAATTATAAATACCTGCTCTATGTATTATGACCATTGTCTCAGAGCATTTTCCCTCAAGTACAGAGCCTGCTAGTAAAATCTGCACTTTTCTGGAGGCAGTAACTAGGTCTAACATAGCTGGAAATGTGAAGCATGTTTTCAACCCACCACCTGAGTAGCTGAAGAGATTTACTGAGTCTTTGCTGAATAAGTTTTAGTGAATGTCCTTGAGTAATTTTACATAAGCCATTATACTGTGAGAAAACCTAAGAATATATATAAATATATCAGGATTCATTTTAATACAAGATGTTATATAAGTGACAGAATATATTACAAAATTTTTATCTGTAGAGAACTAATTTTTTCTAATTAACCTTATAAGGAACTAAATATTGTTTCAGCTTTATTACTGAATAAAGTTAATGATGCATTTTCTTCCAAAGTTCATAGTTTATCCTTTGCATTAGAATGCCTTATCATGTAAAGCTATGTAGGACTAGCCACTGATTGGCTATAATGATTATCTATAAAGTTAAGTCTTGTTGCAACAATGTTACACAAAGCTTTCTTGTAATCTGGAAATGTACATTGTTTCTAAGTTAGACTTGTTCAACCACGGGGTTAACTGTGAACTGCACTGTGGGAGTCGTTCAAGTAGAGGATATATTGACAGTGTCGTCTTTCAGATCTAGCTTTGCTGTAAACTGACGTTTGCTGTATGCTCCTCCTGATTTGAAATAGATGAAAGAAAATGAACCTATTATCTCCATGGTTCACACAATGATTGAGAACTCGGCGCTAAGACCACAACTGTACCAGCAAGTAAGGTCTTGGGCAGTGAATGATACCGCTTTCCCATCTGCAAAATCCCCACACTAAATCATGACATCGGCGTTTCCTGATTTTTGTTTGTTTGTGTGTTTGGGAGACCACACCCCATCCATGCTTCTCAAGGTGCTGCGGTGCTCTTAGCATGGCTTCGCTGAACATTTTGCTGTTGAATATTAACTGTGCCATTTTCCTAAAGTTGTTTTGTAGATTATGTGATTGACAAGTACTTGGAGGTCTGCAGGACACTCGGCAAAGGTTTTCACTAACTGGAGGGATTGAACTGAATTTTAGGGAAAAGGCTGTCAACTTGCTTTCCTTTCAAGTGCAGCCCCTCAAAGCCTGTCCTACCCGTGTCCTAGGGTAGATGGCTCCTGTCTGAGAGCTGTTTGATTCGTTTCTGTCCTCATGGGGTAGAGCCCGGCCAATGCGTGAGACGTGGTGGGCTGCCTCCCTGTCTTAGGGGTGCTCCTCAGGCAATCCCACCCTGCCCGTCTCTTCTCCAACTCAAGACATGTGTCATGAAGTTGGCTGGCTTTACCCCAGGAACCTTGGTAGTCTGCAGATCTGCAACAGAAGTCACCTGCATTTCTCTCTGGTTGTTTCCTTTCTGTTTGACTTTTCTGTCTTCGTGGTGTCAGTGTGCCTAGCCATGTGTTCCTCAGCATCGGTTTCTCTTCCCAACACTCAGATCACTCTGGGCCACAGCCTGCTAGGTAGTTTTAAGTCATTGAGGAGCGTTAACTCACATGAAAAATGAATCGAGATCACGTTTAAGGTGCGTAGGAGCACCCTGGCTCACAGAGGCCTGCAGAGTGCTCTGTGCCTGGAGCTCATCAGAACCAGGGACAGCTGTGCTGGGCAAGAGGAGCCCACCTTCCAAAATGCTTAAAGCATGCTTTATGATCGAAATTAAAAGATAAGCAAAATACTAAATATTTAAAGTTAAACAGCTTTACTTTTGGAAAGAAAATGAATGGAAGTGGAGCATTTTTTTTTTTCTGTCTCAAAACAGGGTCTTTCTATGTAGCCAGGGTTGGCCTCAAACTTAAAATCCTCCTGCCTCTGCCTCCTAAGTACTGGGATTATAAGCATACACCACCAAACCAGCCAGGCACACCTAAAAAGTTACCGAGGCAGTGGTTTTCTTAAAAATGGCCAAATTAAAAATCCTAACGTTGAATATTAAATATATAAGCGTCAAGTTTTTTTTAATTCTCTACTTTTTTCAGTCATCATGACAGGTGTTATAGTACCGTAACTATAAGTGATCCATATTAATGAACTTAATCACCTAATGAATAATAGTTATTTTAAAAAAACACAAGCTGGGGAGATGGCTCATTTGTTAAAGGCATTCTTGGGCTGGAGAGATGGCTTATCAGTTAAGGCGAAGCCTAAGGACCCAGGTTCAATTCTCTACGTCCCATATTAGCCAGATGCACATTGTGGCACAAGCGTCTGGAGTTCGTTTGCAGTGGCTAGAGGCCCTGGCATTCCCATTCTCTCTCCCTCTGTCCCTCTGTATATAATAAATGAATAAAATGATTTTTTAAAAAAATTTTTAAAGGCACTCTCATGCAAAGCCCACTGGCCAGGGTTCAATTCCAGATAAAGTCAAATGAAAAGTGGCACATGCATCTGGAATTTGTTTGCAGTGGCAACAGGTCCTGGTGTACCTATATATACACATGCAAACAAATTTAAAAAATTAAATAATAAATAAAACAAGCTGGGTGTAGTGTCTCATGCCTATGAGTCCAGCCCTCAGGAGGCGAGGCAGATCGATTGCCATAAGGCTGCCTGGCATGGCGGCACACCCCTTTAACCCCAGCACTCAGGAGGTGGAAGTTGTAGACTAGACCCTACCTCAAAAAAAAAAAAAAAAAATTCCAGTCTAGAGAGCGAGCTTAGCAATTAAGTTGCTTGTCAGAAAAGCCAAAGGACCCAGGTTCAATTCCTCAGGACCCATGTAAGCCAGCTGCACAAGGTGGCACATGTGTCTGGAGTTCATTTGCATGGTTGGAAGCCCTGGTGCACCAGTTCGTTCTCTCTCTCTCTCTCTCCCTCTCTCTCTCTCTCATAATTAAATAATAAAATATTTTTAAAAATATATCCCAAAGCCAAGCATAGTAGATCCCAGGGGCTCAGGGGCTGAGGCAGGAGAATTGTCATGAATTCATGACCAGTCTGGCTTACATAGTAAAGCTCTGTCTTGAAAAGAAAAGAGCTGGGCATGGTGGCACACAGCTTTAATCCCAGCACTGAGGAGACAGAGGTAGGAAAAACCACCATGAGTTCAAGGCCAGACTGACAGTACATAGTGAATTTCAGGTCAGCAAGACCCTACCTTGAAAAACCAAAAGAGAGAGAGAGAGAGCGCAAAGGAGCTGGAGAGATGGCACAGTGGTTAAGGCACTTACCTGCAAAGCCTAATGACCCTGATTCAATTCCCTAGATTCATATAAAGCCAGATGCACAATGAGATTTTTTTGCAGCTGCTAGAGGCCCTGGTGTACCCATATTCATTCCCTCCCCCTTCCTCTTTCTCTCTGCTTGAAAATAAATAAATAAATAAATATATTTTTAGAACACAGATTGGGGCTGTAACTCAGTTGATAGAATGTTTGCCTAGCATACATGAAGCCCTGAGTTTGACTCCCAACACAAAATAAACTGGGCATGGTAGCACATGTCTGTAGTCCTAAAACTTAGGAGGAGGTGGAGACAGGAGGATCAAGTTTAAGGTCCTCTCTCCTTGCCTACATAGTGAGTTGGTGGTCAGCCTGGTATACATAAGTACCTGTATTTAAAAAAAAAAAATGGTTGAAGCGAGCCGGGCATGGTGGCCTTTAATCCCAGCACTTTAATCCCAGGCAGAGGTAGGAGGATTGCCATGAGTTCAAGGCCACCGTGAGACTACATAGTAAATTCCAAGTCAGCCTGAGCTAGAGTGAGACCCTACTTCGGAAAAGAAAAAGGTTGAAGAGATGGTATAGCGGTTAAGGCACTTGTCTATGAAGACTAAGGACCCAGGTTCAATTCCCCAGGACCCGCGTAAATCATATGCATGAGGTAGCACATGCATCTTGAATTTGTTTTCAGTGGCTAGAGGCCCTGGCGTGCCCATTCTCTATCTGCCTCCTCCTCCCATTCTCTCTCTCTCTCTCTCTCTCTCTCTCTCTCTCTCTCAAATAAATAAATACATAAATAAAATATTTAATTAAAAAAGAAAGAAAGAACATAAAGGAGGAGGCAGAAGAGATAAAATACTTGTAACAAGCTCTGAACAATGTGGAAGTCGCTTTACTTCTTTCTTTCTAACTTTGTGAGTCAGGGTCTCCCTCCTGCCCAGGCTGGCTTCAGACTCAGGCTGACCAACTGTTGGCATTATAAGATTCCATCCCTGTATCACCAAATAAAAGCTGGACAAAGTAAAAAGTAGATGCCGCATTATTATACGTGGATGGATCCCCACATATTCTTACATAGTGAGATCTATGATACGCTTTCAAATCTAGAAGCAGTTTGAGCACATAGTTCAAGGTTAGGCAATGATCACACAGCCCATGTCTTCATTTGCTTTCCTGATGACCTACAACACGGAAAGCGAAGACAATCAAACCAGAACCCTGGTTCTTGTTGTTTGCTGTTGTTTTTGTAAAGACGAACCTGAAAGCAGGGCTGGGGTGTAGCTTAGTGCTCACATCTCCCTGGCATGTGCGACGCCTGATTTCAGGACCCAGGCCAGAAAGAGAGAAAAATGATTAAATATATTTTCTGAACATAAGTGCATGAAAACTTGAGCTTACCAGAATACTTGAAATTTGCATTTTCTTTTTGTTGTTGAACTTTTTATTGACAACCTCCCTATAGGCAATATGCCATGATCATAATTCTGTCTTTTTCACACCACACAGATCCACCCTCTACTGAATCCCTTCTTTCCAACTAGTTTCTCTTATATTTTTGTTGTTGTTGTTGTTATTTATTTTTTGAGGTAGGGTCTTGCTCTAGTCCAGTCTGATCTGGAATTCATGATGTAGTCTCAAGCTGCCTCAAACTCACGGTGATCCTCCTACCTCTGCCTCCCGCGTGCTGTGGTTAAAGGTGTGCGCCACCATGCCCAGCTGTCTTCTATTTTGATGTCATCACTTTCTTTCCTCCAATTATGTAGGTCTTCTGTAGGTAGCATTAGCCACTGTGAGATCATGAGTGCCATGGCCACTTTGTGCACATTTTTCTTATTAGTCATACTTTCATGTTAAAGAGGACATACCAAAACTTTCAATTCCAGATGGAAGTATTTTTTAAAGGAATATATTTTAATCCAGAGGGATATAACAGATATCATATTGAAAATATTAAGATGACAGTAGAGAACTTTTAACTTTTTATTGACAACTTCCATACATATACACAGTATAGCGTGATGGAAGTTTTTTTTTTAATAAACTTTCTTCATCTTTTTTTAAACTGAGCTTCATTGATTATCAGCAGTGCAGACTAGGCCATGTTGTAAAGCTGTGGGGTTGTCCTGGTTTTGGAGGGTGTTAGGTGGACCCTTACTGAGCTGACCTCAGACTCTCACTGTGTACCTAGGCTGGCCTGGAGCTCAGCTGCCTCCTGCCTGAACACTGCGCTCACAGGAGAAAAGCTGGCTTTTTAAAGATACTCTCGTTGCCAGGTGTGGTGATTCATGCTTACAGTACCAACACTCAGGTCTTCCTGAGGCAGAAAGATCACAAATTTGAGGCCAACCTAGACATTTTATCAAGACAGTGTCTCAGAGGGAAAGAGAGTGGGAGGAACAGAGAGAAAGAGAGAAAATGGTGCACCAGGGCTTCCAGTCACTGTAAACAGACTTTAGATGCATGTGCCATTTTGTGCATTTTGTTTATATGGGTCCTGGAGAATCAAATCTGTGTCATTGGGCTTTGCAGGCATGCGCCTTAATTGCTAGACCATCTCTCCTGCCCTCTTTTTCATTTTTAAACTTCTTACTAAGACTTAATCCTAGGCCCTTACACATGACGGTCAGGTATTCTACCACTGTGCTACAGTTCTCCAGCCCTGCTTCTGTTTTAAAGTAGTCCTCTGTGGACAATAAGCACAGGACACAATTTTTTGTTTGGTTGGTTTTTGTTTTGTTTTTTGAGGTAGGTTCTTGCTGTAGCCCAGGCTGACCTGTAATTCACTATGTAGTCTCAGGGTGGCCTTGAACTCAAAGGGATCCTCCTACCTCTTCCTCTCAAGTGCTGGGACTAAAGGTGTGCACCACCACACCCAGCTTTTTTTTTTTTTTTTTTTTTTTTTTTTTTTTTGAGGTAGGGTCTCACTGTAGCCAGACTAACCTGGAATTCACTATGTAGTCTAAGGGTGGCCTCGAACTCACAGCAGTCCTCCTCTCTCTGCCTCCCGAGTGCTGGGATTAAAGGTGTGTGCCACCACGCCCTGCTCTTTCTTTCTTGAAAGAGTGAGGCAATGTCTCATTTCTCCCTACTGACCTCAAATTCCCTATTCCACCACACCGGACACAACTCATATTCTAACCTAGGTAGACCTAGTCAGATTCAGATCCTGTGGCTTAGTAAAGCTGTACTGCATTAACTTTAAATATTAAGAAACCTACCAGTATGTCTTAGTAACTCTTTCACCTTTAATTTCTTATAAGTGTGGAAATGTGTAATTTTTGGTGTTGTCTTGCATTTTTATCATGGATATAAGTATTTTAAAATCCATGCTTCATCACTCCTTCCAGGTAGGAGTGTCAGCTGTTCTTGGCCCTGGGAGCTTTGATGTAAAACAGCTGGCATGCCCCAGGACGTTGCTGGGCAGTGTATTGACAACAGCATACAAGTATTCTGACTTTTGCCATTAAATTCATTTTTCATGTAATGTTCATTTCTATGAAATGTTGTGCTTTAATGGTCACTCTGCAACCCTTGAATAGTCACAGGTTCATTTGCATGGGGTATGTGAAGAAATGTCTTGATGAAATATGTAAATCCAGGATTTATTGTATGTTTGGAATGCTTATTTTAACCTTCTGATCCCCACATTTTTAGATGCACTCAGGTATCTGCTGCTTAATTAGGTCTCATTTGAAAGCTGTGATGGTCATGGTCAAGCTGCTCTTTACAGAGGGGACACCTGCTTTCATTTATGTCATGTAACATTTAATTTTCCAGACTAGGCTATATCCTAAAATTCCCATCGAGGAGAAATGTGTCATTTAGTAAGCATGCAAAAGGCTCCACTTGGATTTGCCTGCGCTCTCTAGTAGTCAACATCGGGGAGGGGTCGAGGGGAGTAGTGCCGGTGAGGTCCTGGTGCAATCTGTGGTGTCAAATTAAGAGGCTGCTGAACCCACAGTAAACACAGTCAGAAATGAAGACTTGTGGGACTGAAAGATGTTTGGAAGAACGAAGACAAAAAGATGCTGAAATACTCTTAAGAATCAGTTCCTTCCAGGGTAGGCTAGAGAAGAATCACATCGGTGGTAGAGTGCTTACCTGTCATGCGTGAGGCCAGCACTGCCAGAATCGCTACCGCGGTGATAGTCAGTGCTGACATTATAATACAAATGGTGTCAAACAGCACGTGTCGACCTCTCATGAAATTTAATGACCCACAGTTTGTAGCACATGCTTCAGTTTTAGGAGATTTGAAATGATTTCCTCTTTTGAATTAAACCCACCCTTTTCCTCATTATCTTTTAGTTCTTAACACAGAAGAAGAAGATAAGTCTATATTGTGTATGTGTGTTTCTATATTTTATATATATTTATATATATATATGTGTGTGTATGCAGTACGTTGCAGGTTTTGTTCAGAAAGTTGTAGTGAGCTGTGTGGCAGCTGAGCGTACACAGCAGTGTGACATGCACACTGTGAGGGGCGACGTGCACTGGTGACCTGTGCTTGCTTTAAAGGGTTCATTCAGTATGTCGCTGTGATTGTATTTGTCCATTTTTCTTTAAAATATTGTTTGTCTTCAAAGTATAAAATGTAAGGCACTGTATTATTTTGTTTGACCAGCTTATTTAAGTCTGACAAGCCTAAGTTAACATTCTTATGTATCATGTATATTATATCACTGTTAACTAATGTTTTCTACTTTCGTAATGCTTCGTGTTTGAATTAAACTAAAAGTATAAGAATCATTAAAACTCCACTTTTGACATATCATCATAGTAGATACAAATTTAAAGTATCAACTATACTCAACATCAGTTCTTAAATATGACTTTTAAAGTTGTTCTCTGGCATTTTTTTCTTACAGCTGTCACAAGATGAATGTAGAGGCACATTATACAAGTATAGACCTGAAGAAGTCGATGTGGATGTAAGTACTGGTGCCATGCACACGGCCGTAGATTTGGTGTGAACACTAGTACCATACACACCGCCGTAGGTGTGATGTCAGCACTGGTACCGTGCACACTTCGTAGATGTGGTGTGAACACTAGTACTGTACACACCACCGTAGATGTGGTGCCAGCACTGGTACCGTGCACACTATCAGTGCTGGCATACTCTGTGACCCAAAGTGCCCTTTTGCTCTTACATCACTACTACTCCTCCCTGTCTCTTGTCTGCACTCAGGGTTAGCAGTTGATTGTATTAAGCATTACTGAAAATAAAAATCTGGTGACTGAGGACATGACTCGGCGGCTAAGAGCACTTGCCACATGAGCATGAAGGCCTGAGGAATCCTGAGGTTAAAGGAGCTCAGCAGCTCCTAGCACCCACAAGACAGACCAGCCTGGCCACTCACATCTGCAGCTCAAGTTCTGTGGGGAACAGATACTAGAGGATTGCAGGGACTCAGGAGAACAGTGAGCTCCACAATTGTGAGAGGCTGTGTTAAGGACGCACATGGATGAGTAATGACGGGACATCTGAGATTCTCCTCTGGCCTACATACATGGTTGGAGTGTGTGTGTGTGTACACACAGAGTCCTGCACAAAATACTTAAGTAATTAAAACTGACCTTTTTTATTTCAAATTTTTATTAACAACTTCCATAATTATAAAAAATATCCCATGGTAATACCCTCCTTCCCTCCACTTTCCCCTTTGAAACTCCATTCTCCATCATATCCCCTCCCCATCTCAATCAGTCTCTCTTTTATTAAGACAGGGTCTAACTCTAGACTAGGCTAACCTGAACTCACTCTGTAACCCAGGCTGACCTCAAACTCACAACTGTCCTTCTACCTCAATCTCCTCAGTGTAGGGATTAGAAGCGTAAGCCAGCATGCCCAGCATCAACTAGGTGGCATTTGTGTTTATTGTTTGATTTTTTTTTGTTGTTTGTTTGTTTTTTTTGAGTTGTTGGTAGGGTCTTGTGTATCCCAGGCTGGCCTCAAATTGACTAGTGTCATTCTTCCTGCTTCAGCCCCCTGTTATTGGGATTATAGACAGGAACCACCATTCCTGGATTTGTTACTGATTTTTTAAGAAACAAAGATAGGGCTGGAGAGATGGCTTAGCGGTTAAGCGCTTGCCTGTGAAGCCTAAGGACCCCGGTTCGAGGCTCAATTCCCCAGGACCCACGTAAGCCAAATGCACAAGGGGGTGCTTGCATCTGGAGTTCGTTTGTAGTGGCTGGAGGCACCCATTTTCTATCTATCTGGTCTTTCTGTCTCTGTCACTCTCAAATAAATAAATAAAAATAAACAAAATAATTTTTTAAAAAAAGAGACAAAGATATAGTCTAGGGGTCTGGGGAGATGGTTCAGTAGTTAAAGGTGCTTGTTTGCAAAGCCTGCCCACCTGGGTTCAGTTCCCCAGTACCCATGTAAAGCTGGATGGGCATTCATTTACAGTGGCAAGAGACTTTGGTACAGGCGGTTAGGCTTTGTAAGCAAGTGCCTTTAGTCACTGAGCCACTTCTCGAGCCCAAATCCATGTTTTTAAAGTACAGAGGAGCTGAGGAAATGGCTCAGTGGTTAAAAGTGCCTCCTTGCAAAGCCTGCCAGTCTGTTGGCCCATGCTCAATCCCCAGTACCCACGTCAAACCAGGTGCACAAAGTGGCACATGTGTCTGGAGTTATTTTATATTGGCAAAAGGCACTGGTGTGCCTATTGTCTTTCTCTCCTCACAAATAAAATAAGGTTAGACTACTTCATTGCTAAGGGTACTTTGAGGAACGTAGATTACATAGTGTGTGGGTGATGTGCCCTCACTTTACTCTGTATGCTGATTTAAGTATCATGAGCTGCTTGTTCTTTGTGATGTTTCTGATTGAAATAAACATGACTTCACTAGGGGCTGGGTAGATGGCTCAGCCATTAAAAGCATTCGCTTGCAAAGTCTGCCAGCCCGGGGTTCGGTACCCATGTAAAGCCAGATGTACAAAGTGGCATCATGCATCTGAGTTTGTATTCCCTGGCTCTTTCCAATGAGCATCTACCCCCAGTTATAAGGGAGATTGTTGAAGTGCTAACAAAGGCTGTTTTTCCACATAGGCCAACTTGAGCCGGTTATGTGCGCAAGATAAAGTGGTCCGCGCCCTGGAAGACAAGCTGCAGCGGCTGCACCGGGAGAAAGTAGGACATTTATGTTGTCCGTTGTCTGTGGCTGACGTGACTTGCTGGCATTGCTGTAAGGGAGCAGCAGTTAGTGTACCGATGCAGAACCCCAGTGTCACTCTTCTCTTCTTACAGTACACGCTGGAGCAGGCCTTGCTGTCGGCCAGCCAGGAGATCGAAATGAATGCAGATGACCCGGCAGCCATTCAGACCGTGGTGGTGCAGAGGGACGATTTGCAAAATGGACTGCTAAGCACGTGTCGTGAGCTCTCTCGAGCCACTGCTGTAAGTGTGCTCTTCTGTTTCTAGTCAAGGTCTCTTAGAGCCATGCCTGGTAGTACTTTCCTATAATGAGCCCCAAATGCTTGGGAGGCCAAGGCGGAAGGATTGAACATTATAAAAAATTTTTTTTATATTTTTATTTACTTATTTACAAGCAGAGCAAGGGAAAGTAAGCAAACATGGGCACACCAGGGCCTCCAGCCACTGCATACTCCAGATGTATGTGCAAATGGCCTTCCGTAGGTCCTGGGAAATCAAACCCCAGTTGTTAGGCTTTGCAGACAAGCTCCTTAACCAAACCACTGACCCATCTCTCCAGCTTTTTTGTTAGTTTTCTGTTTTTGTTTTTTGAAGTATGATCTCACTCTAGCCCAGGCTGACCTGAAATTCATGTCTCAGGATGGCCTCAAACTCATCGTGATTCCCCTACCTCTGCCTCCCAAGTGCTGGGATTAAAGGCATGAGCTACCATGCCCAGCAATTTTTTTTTTTAATATTTTTATTTATTTGAGAGAGAGAGAGAGTCTGGGCACATCAGGGCCTGCTGCCGCTGCAGACTACAGGCACATGCACCACTTTGTGCAACATTCTTTATGTGGGTACTGGGAAATTTAACCCAGGTCAGCAGGCTTTATAAAATACCTGGTTTTGTTTGTTTTGTTTTGAGCGTAGAGTCTTACTCTAGCCTAGGCTGACCTGGAACTTACTTATATTCAGTCCCAGGCTGGCTTCAAAACCATGGCAATCCTCCCACCTCTGCCTCCTAAGTGCTAGGATTAAAGGCATGCACCACCTTACCTGGCTTTGTGAAACATCTTTAACCACAGAAGCATACTACTAGCCCTGTGAAGATATTTTTAACAAGCTTCCCGTCCATGCTTGAGAAAATCTGTGAATACTGATGAGATTAAAGCTGGAGGAATCTTCCAAAATTGGTATTAGAAGAATAGACACAAAATCATTAGTTTATAAGTAGAAGTCAGTATTTTTTTAAATATTTTTATTTTTATTTATTTATTTATTTGACAGAGAAAGAGGGAGAGAGAGAATGGACACACCAGGGCCTCCAGCCACTGCAAACGAACTCCAGACACATGCGCACCCTTGTGCATCTGGCTTATGTGGGCCCTGGGGAATCAAACCTGGGTCCTTTGGTTTTGCAGGCAAACGTCCTAACCGCTAAGCCATCCCTCCAGCCCGAAGTCAGTATTTTGATTTGACTGATGTGGTCAGAGGAACATTGAGCTTTTCATTTACCTGGCATTGACAGCTAATGCTTGTTCTCTTCTAATGTCATTCTCTGCTTTCAACTCTCCAGGAAAGTAGCTTCAACCACTGAGCCATCTTGCCTGCTCTTGTTCTCTACTGTCTGGACCCTTCCATGCCAGTCATCTGTGCTTGGGCTTCAATCAGCAGCCCTGTATTCTCATGTCTTGAGCTGTGGCTCAGGTGTTTTGTCCCTTCTCTTTTACACAGATCTTAGCACCGAGGCCTCCTATCTTTGGGGGGTGAGGGTGTATGTAGGTGCTATGGATCGAACCCAGAGCCTTGCACGTGCTAGAAAAGTGCTTTACTGCAGAGCTACATTGCCAGCCCCAACTGTCACTGATTAATTGATTTTCTGACAAGGGACACGGGGCTAGAGTTCATTTGCAGTGTCACGAGACCCGGGTCTGTCTCCCCCCCCCCAAAAAAAAAAAATTAAATAAGTAGGGCTGGAGAGATGGCTTAGCAGTTAAGGCATTTGCCTACAAAGCCAAAGGATCCCAGTTCAATTCCCCAGGACCCACATAAGCCAGATACAAGACGGCACATGCATCTGGAGTTCGTTTACAGTGGCCCAGGCACATCTATTCTCCCTCTCTCTCTCTTGTCTCTCTCAAATAAATAAATAAAATATATTTTAAAATAACTATAAGCAAATCTCCAGGTCCCACGTAGCCAGACACAGTGACACAAGCACTCAATGTTGCACATGAGCCACAAGGGGACACACACATCTGGTGTTCATTTTTCAGCAGCTGAAGGCCCTGGTATACCCATATTCTTTCTTTCTCTTTCTCTCTCTCTCTTTTTCTCACAAAATAAATAAAATATATATTACAAAATTGATTTAGGGGTCTGGAGAAATGGCTCGGTGGTTAAGGATCTTGCCTGCAAAGCCTAATGACCTGGGTTTGATTCCCCAGTACCCATGTAAGGCCAGATTCATAGGGTGGTTCATTCATCTGGAGTTTGTTTACAGTGACTAGAGGCCCTGGCATACCCATTCTCTCTGTCTCTCTTTACTTACAAATAAATAAATAAGCTAGGCATGGTGGTGCATGTCTTTAATCCCATCACTTGGGAGGCAGAGGTAGGAGGATCGCCATGAGTTCAAGGCCACCCTGAGACTACATAGTGAATTCCAGGTCAGCCTGGACTACAGTGAGACCCTACCTCCAAAAACCAAATAAATAAATTAAAACTTTTAAAATGTTCACGACCTTACCTCTTTACTTGTAACTTGCCACTGGTGCCTTAGCGTGTTCCGCTAGACAGCTGAGCTCTACTCATGGGCCTCTTTCTCCTTTTCACTGTTTTGTTTGTTTAAAAAGCATTTTTATTTATTTAGCTGGGCATGGTGGTGCATGCCTTTAATCCCAGCACTCATGAGGCAGAGGTAGAAGGATCGCTGTGAGTTCGAGGCCACCATGACACTACATAGTGAATTCCAGGTCAGCCTGAGGTAGAGTGAGACCCTACCTCAGAAAACCAAACCAAAACAAACAAAAAAATTTTTTTATTTATTTGAGACAGAGACAAAGAGTCAGACAGAACAAGAGAGAGTACGAGCATGCCAGGGCCTTGTGTCACTGTAAATAATCTTCAGACATATGCATCACTTCGTACTTCAGGCTTGACATAAGTACTGGGTGGGGCATTGAACCAAAGCTGACAGGCTTTTCAACACGTGCCTTTAACCACTGATCCATCTCTTCAGCCTTTTTGTTTTTCTTTTTAATATTTTATGTATTTGAGAGAGAGGAAGAGAGAGAGAGAATGAGCATGCCGAGGCATTTAGCTGCTACAAACTCCAGATACGCGTGCCACCTTGTACATCTGGCTTTATGTTGTTTCTTGTTTTTTTGTTTTTTGAGGTAGGGTCTCACTCTAGCCCAGGCTGACCTGGAATTCACTATGGAGTCTCAGGGTGGCCTCCAGCTCACAGTGATCCTCCTGCCTCTGCCTCCCGAGTGCCTGGAATAAAGGCATGCACCACCACACCCGGCCCCCTCGTTTGTTTTTAAATAGTCTGAGTTGTCCAGGCTGGCTTCAAACTCTGTGTGTAGCATGGCTCAGGCTGGCTTAGCACCTAGGATGGTCCTCCTGCCTCAGCCCCCCAAGTACCAGCAGTTCAGGCATGAATTGTCCTTTCTGGTTTCTCCTGTCTGTCTGTCTGTCTATCTTTGTTTGTTTCTTCCTTTTCTTTTTCTTTTTGTTGTTGTTTTGTTTTGTTTGTTCCAACATAGGGTCTCACTCTAGCCCACGCTGACCTGGGACTCACTCTGCTGTTCCAGGCCAGCCTCAACCTCACATCGATCCTCCTATCTCTCCCTCCTGAGTGCTGGGATTAAAGACGTACACCATCACTTTCTTTCTTTTTTAAATATTTTATTCTTATTTATTTACTTATTTGACAGAATAAGAGGGAGAGAGAGAGAGAGAATCGGTGTGCCAGGGCCTCCAGCCACTGCAAATGAACTCCAGGTGCGTGCACCCCCTTGTGCATCTGGCTAATATAGGTCCTGCGGAATTGAACCTGGGTCCCTTGGCTTTGTAGGCAAATGCCTTAACCGTTAAGCCATCCCCCCAGCCCCTTTTTTTTTTTTTTTTTTTTTGTTTTGTTTTGTTTTTATTTATTTATTTGAAAGTGACAGACAGAGAGAGGAAGAGGCAGATAGAGACAGAGAGAATGGGCGCGCCAGGGCTTCCAGCCACTGCAAACGAACTCCAGACGCGTGCGCCTCCTTGTGCATCTGGCTAACGTGGGTCCTGGGGAATCGAGCCTCGAACCAGGGTCCTTAGGCTTCACAGGCAAGCGCTTAACCGCTAAGCCATCTCTCCAGCCCCCTTTTTTTTTAATTAATTAATTTGCTTGTTTGTTTGTTTGTTTTTTGATAAGAGAGAGCAAGAGGCAGAATTGGTACACCAGGGCCTCCAGACACTTGCATCACTTTGTGTGTCTGGCTTATGTGAGTTCTGGAGAGTCAAACATGGGTCCTTAGGCTTCACAGGCAAGCATCTTAACCACTAAGGCCTCTCTCCAGCCCTTCTTTCTTTCTTGAAACGGGGAGGCAGCATCTCATTCCTCCAGGCCAGCCAACCTCAAATTCCCTGTGTAGCCAGGAATGACTAAATTTGTGATCCCCCTGCTTCCACCTCCTGAGCACTAGGATTACGCCACCATACCCAGTTTATGAGGTGCTAGGCATTACCCAGAACTTTGTCTATCAACTAAGCTACATCTCAGTCCCCTCCTTGCTTTTTTCTCAGTAAAATTCATTGTAAAACCTGCCAAAATAAAAACTTTAAATACTTTAAAATTATTTTTTGCAATTAGAGAGAATGGTTGAACCTGGGCCATCAGCTCCTTTAATCACTGAGCCCATATCTCCAGCCCAATTTAAACAATTCTGAAAGAAATTACTATATTGCCAAGAATAAGTTAAAATGCTTCTGTAAAATAATATTTATTAGGGGCTGAAGAGATGCCTTAGCCATTAAAACACTTGCCTGTGAAGTATAAACACCCAGGTTTGATTCCCAGGACCCACATAAGCCAGATACACAAGGTGACGCATGCATCTGGAGTTCATTTGCACTGACTAGAGGCCCTGGTGCACCCATTCTCTCAGGGTGGCCTCGAACTCATGGTGATCCTCTTACCATTGCCTCCTGAATGCTAGGATTAAAGGCATGCACCACCACGCCCAGCTAAAATGTTTTAAAACTCATTTAAAAAAAAAATTTTTTATCATTCACACTAGGGAGATGGTTCAGTTGTAAAAGGCACTTGCTTGCAAAGCCTGCCAGCGAGGGTTCAATTCCCCAGTACCCATGTGAAATCAGATGCAAAAGTGGCTCGTGCATCTGGAGTTCATTTGTAACAGCAAAAAGCCCTGGGACTTCCATATACATGCACACACAAATAATACATGAAATTTAAAAATAATAACTTAAAGAAAGAAAGGGAGAGAGAGACAGAGAGAGAATTCGGGGCTGGAGAAATGGCTTAGTGGTTAAAGCATTTACTTGCAAAGCCTAAGGACCCAGGTTCGATTCCCCAGTACCCATGTAAACCAGATGCACAAGGTGACACAGGCATCTGGAATTTGTTTACAGTGGCCGGAGGCCCTGGCATGCCCATTCATTCTGTCTCTCTGTCCCCCAATAAATAATAAATAAATAAAATATTTTTAAAAACAAATCACTCTTGGGAGGCAGAGGTAGGAGGATCTCCATGAGTTCGAGGCCACCCTGAGAAGACATAACGAATTCCAGGTCAGCCTGAGCTAGAGTAAGACCCTACCTTGAAAAAAAAAATCATTCATAATTTACCCTTTTTTAAAAAATTCAGGAAAGCCGGGCGTGGTGGTGCACACCTTAAATCCCAGAACTCAGGAGGCAGAGGTAGGAGGATCGCCGTGAGTTTGAGGCCATCCTGAGAGAATGGGTGCACCAGGGCCTCTAGTCAGTGCAAATGAACTCCAGATGCATGCGTCACCTTGTGCATCTGGCTTATGTGGGTCCTGGGAATCAAACCTGGGTGTTTATACTTCACAGGCAAGTGTTTTAATGGCTAAGGCATCTCTTCAGCCCCTAATAAATATTATTTTACAGAAGCATTTTAACTTATTCTTGGCAATATAGTAATTTCTTTCAGAATTGTTTAAATTGGGCTGGAGATATGGGCTCAGTGATTAAAGGAGCTGATGGCTCAGGTTCGACCATTCTCTCTAATTGCAAAAAATAATTTTAAAGTATTTAGTTTTTATTTTGGCAAGTTTTACAATGAATTTTATTGATTAAAAAGCAAGAAGAGGGGACTAAGATGTAGCTTAGTTGGTTAAGGCACTTGCCTGCAAAGCTTAAAGACCTCAGTTCCATTACCCAGGACCCACATAAGCCAGATGCACAAGGTGGCATATGCATCTGGAGTTTGTTTGCAGTGGCCGGAGGCCCTGTCATGCCCGTTCTCCCTATCTGCGCCCCTCCCTCCCTCCCTCCCTCCCTCCCTCCCTCCCCCTCTCTCTCTCTCTCTGTGTGTCTCAAATAAATAAAATTTTTAAAAAATTCAGAGCCCGGTACGGTGGCGCACGCCTTTAATCCCAGCACTTTGGAGGCAGAGGTAGGAGGATCACTGTGAGTTCCAGGCCACCCTGAGACTACACAGTAAATTCCAGGTCAGCCTGAGCTAGAGTGAGACTCTACCTCAAAAAAAAAAAAAAAAGTCAGAAGCTATCAATAAAGTTTTAAAAAAAAATGTCTTTGATATTTTCATACAAATATATTGCAGTTTGACCATATGCACCCCACATTACCCTTCCTTGTCCCAGTGCCACTGTAACCCTTCTTCCCACTACTACCAGTGGCTAAGCCACAGAAAAGAATCCCTCCCCCTCCCCACACAACCACTCAGTGTCACTAGCTGCTGAGAGGGATGGGCCTCGAAGCGCCTTTCTGTCCAGAACAGAATGGCGGCTGGCCCCAGGAAGTTTCAATGCAACAGCAACATAGTGTGAGTGTTCCTTGCAAAAAAAAAAGGAGAAAACAGTAAAGAAGCATGAGTTACAGAAGTTTTTATTTAGGTCTAGGAATTAACCATAGGTGCCCACCTAGGATGTACCATGTTCCTGAGTTCACGTCCCAGCACTGCCAGAAGAATTGATTTTTTTGCCGAATAATAACCACACAATTTTCTAAAATACAGTAAGAGTACTAGTGTAGTGCGGACCCCACTTAAAGCACACTTCCCCACTGAAGTAATGAACACTGCTTGATTTCAGGAACTGGAGCGGGCGTGGAGAGAATATGACAAGTTAGAGTATGACGTCACTGTCACCAAGAGCCAGGTGCAGGAGCAGCTGGATCGCCTCGGTGAAGTTCAGGTGTGCAAGCGAAACGTCTGACATTGTTCTAACTGCTTGTAGTATGCAGCCCACCTTGTGACAGGCACGTGTGAGCTCCATCGTGTTTACTCTGTTGGACTCCAAGAACAAGCATGCGCCCCTTGCTTAAGAAACGGGGTTCCTGTGCGCAGACCTCTCACCGTGCTCTGAGCGCAGCTCTCAGGGGTCCCCTCCCCACGTCACACTCGTTCGTACTCTCCCTGTGTAGGTGGTACTGAGTTGTCGACTGTGAATTGTTCTGCTAGCTTTGTTGTTGTTTTGCTTGTTTTCAGAAAAGGCCTCACTATCTTGGCCCACACTGGCCTTGAACTCTGCATCTTCCTGCCTCAGCCTCTTGAGTGGTGGAACTTGAAACACCCCCACCAGGCCCAGTGAATTTCATGAACTTATCAAGCAGTTTTTGTTCTTTGTAAATGCTTATTTATTTATTTATTTATTTATTTATTTATTTGAGATAAAGAGACTGTGGGCACACCAGGATTGCAAACTTCAGATATATGCACCATTTATGCATCTGTCTTTACATGGGTACTGTGCAATTAAACCCATTGGCAAGCTTTGCAAGCAAGTGCCTTTAACCACTGAGTCATCTACCCAGCTCAAGTAATTTTTATTTTAAAAAACATTTTTTAGGGGCTGGAGGGATGG
Organism: Dipus sagitta; assembly: GCA_036346955.1. Lineage (NCBI taxonomy): Eukaryota > Metazoa > Chordata > Mammalia > Rodentia > Dipodidae > Dipus > Dipus sagitta. The sequence goes on from CM070789.1 coordinate 14,047,777, forward strand.
GTTAGCAGTTACAACATTTGCCTGCAAAGCCAAAGGACCCAGGTTTGATTCCTCAGGACCCCACATAAGCCAGATGCACAAGGTGGCATGTGCATCTGGAGTTCATTTGCAGTGGCTGCAGGCCCTGGCATGCCAATTCTCTCCCTCCCTCTCTCCCCTCATCCCTCCCTCTTTCTCTGTCAAATTAATTAATTAATTAAAAGAAATTTTAAAAAAATTTTAAGCCAGGCATGGTGGCGCATGCCTTTAATCCCAGCACTTGGGAAGCAGAGGTAGAAGGATCGCCATGAGTTCTAGCCACCCTGAGACTACGTAGTGAATTCTAGGTCAGCCTACACTAGAGTGAGACCCTACCTTGAAAAACTCAGAAAACCAAGTATATATACATGTACGCATATTTATTTATTTGTTTATTCGCAAGCAGAGAGAGAGAATGGGCACACCAGGGCCTCTTGCCACTCTAAACGAACTCCAGATACATGTGCCACTTTGTGCATCTGGCTGTACATGGCTTACTAGGGAATTGAATCCAGGTCAGGAAGATTTGCTAACAAGTGCCTTTAACCACTTAGCCATCTTCCCAGCCCCAAATAAATATCTTTTTTAATTATTTTTTTTTAAGTTGGGCATGGTATCTCCCACCTATAACTCCAGCACTGGTGTTGGGGAACGGGTTAGGTAATAGGGTCACTGTAAGTGCAAGGCCAGCCTGACCTACAGAGTGAGTCTTTCATCAACACAGGCCACAGTGAAATTCTATCTCAAAAAAAAAATTCCTAAAGACAGCGTTAGCTGTTTTCAGTAAGTACTATATGTAGGGAGTTCCAGGACAGTCTAGCCTCACAGCTACCATTCCCTGTGCTGAGTGTTGAGACTCTGGTCAGCTGTGGTTCTGGCACCACGGACTGCAGCCTGCAGATGAGGGACTGCTACTGCATCCTTCCCTTGCTTGCTGTGACCCCTCGGGAGCTTGTTTTAGCTTAGTGACTTTCCGTTTCATCCTCCTTCATTTGTCTCATACAATCCCTTCTAACAGTGTGCCTTCTTGGGATCATGAGTAATGTAGGCAAAGCTTACTGAAAAGGTACAAAATACTGGGCTGGAGGGATGGCTTAGCGGTTAAGGCGCTTGCCTGCAAAGCCAAAGGACCTCGGTTTGATTCCCCAGGACCCACGTGAGCCAGATGCACAAGGGGGCACATGCGTCTGGAGTTCCTTTGCAGTGGCTGGAAGCCCTGGCGTGCCTATTCTCTCCCTCCTCCTCTCTCTCTCTCTCTCTCTCCCCCTCCACCTCTTTCCCTCTCTCAAATAAATAAATAAAAATATTTTTAAAAGGTACTACAAATTACTATACTGAGTCTAAAGGCTTATACCTTTTTCTTTTCCTGCTTTACAAACTTAAGAGTCACAAATGTCATACTGAATATGCTTAAAACTTGACACACTCTCTGTACTCGTTCTAAGTATATAATCAGAGGACGTGTGTTCTCTTTGTTTTTCTCATAGACCGAGTCAGCAGGAATCCAGCGGGCTCAGATTCAGAAAGAACTGTGGAGAATTCAGGATGTCATGGAAGGGCTCAGCAAACACAAACAGCAAAGAGGCATTTCAGAAGCAGGTGAGCCACTCGGCCCCGAACAGCTCAACGGAAAGACAAGGGATTGAGATTCTTTGCTTATATTAATTACGCTTTTCATGAGAAAACCAGCACTTTGGCGGCACTGAGTCAGCACAGAGCAGGAACTCTGGCTACCATGAGCACACAAAAGCAGCCCTTGTCCTCGTGTAGAAGTGGCCAGAGCCACAGTGCCACTGTGCGTAAGCAGTCGGACTTCTTCCCTGCTGCTTCTCTCCTGACCTTCTTGTCAGGGGGATGGGGTTAGAGGTCACTCAGCCATTAAAGGTGCTTCTCTCCTGAATCTTCTTGTCAGGGGAATGGGGTTAGAGGTCACTCACCATTAAAGGTGCTTCTCTCCTGAACCTTCTTGTTAGGGGGATGGCATTAGAGAAGTCGCTCACCATTAAAGGTGCTTCTCTCCTGAACCTTCTTGTCAGGGGGATGGGGTTAGAGAAGTCACTCACCATTAAAGGTGCTTCTCTCCTGAACCTTCTTGTCAGGGGAATGGGGTTAGAGAGGTCACTCAGCCATTAAAGGTGCTTCTCTCCTGAACCTTCTTGTCAGGGGAAGGGGGTTGGAGAGGTCACTCACCATTAAAGGTGCTTCTCTCCTGAACCTTTTTGTCAGGGGAAGGGGGTTGGAGAGGTTGCTCACCATTAAAGGTGCTTCTCTCCTGATCCGTCTTGTCAGTGGGATGGGGGGGAGAATAATAAATTGAAGGCAGCCTGGACTACCTACTCTCTCTAAATAAATAAATAAATATGTAAGTAAATAAACTGCATTTCTAAATTTTTGTTTTTAAAATGCGATGAGTTAAGCTGGGCATGCCTTTAATACCAGAGCTCAGGATGCTGTGGTAGGAGGATAACCCTGAGTTTAAGGCCAGCCTGGAATACAGAGTAAGTTCCAAGTCAGCCTGGGCTAGATAGAGTGAGACCCTACCTTGGAAAAAAAAAGAAGTGATGAATTTCAAATTCTGAAATCATTCTTCCTGACGCTGAAGGCTTTATCCAATATAGCAGCTGTCTTGTAATTTTAGCACTGAGAGGCTGAGGCAGTAGGATCGCCATGGGTTTGATGCCGCCCTGAACCATGTAGTGAGTTCTAGGAAAACCCAGGCTATGGAGTAGGAGAGAGAGAAGAAATGACTCCTTGTGTGTTGGACATGAGTAGCCACGTTCTCTCCTTCTCTAACAGGTACGGCAGGATCGAAGCCGTTCTCAGCAGTTCCGTACAGAAGTGAGGTGAGTCTGCATTGTTTCTCTACTAACTTATCTTCAGTGTTTAACATGTGACATTAGAAGTAATTAAGTCTTCTGTATTCTTGAAAGAACTCTGGTGAAGCAGGAGGATGGCAAGTTGGAGGCCAGTCTGGGCTACATAGTGAGCTTCTGTCTCCAAAAAAAAAAAGGGAAAAAAAATAGAAATTGTTAAAAATATATTTAAGGTATTTGAATCTTGAGATATTATTTGTTCAATGACTTGGTGGTTCTAACATGATTTTTTTTCCTTAATGCAAAAAAAAAAAGGTTGCTTTGAACTGTGTTTAAACGTTGTAGTTTTTATGAGTAATTTGAATATTTATTGTGATTCTTATACTTAATAAATCTGCATAGAGAAGCTGGCTCTGGTTTGCATGGCATAGAGAAATTACACCTCCAAAGAGATACTGTCAACCTAATTGTGTGAATTTCTACTCTGAATTTTGTATCAAAGAGACATATTTATCTCTTATCTCTCAAAATATCTCAAAAAAAAAAGATTTTTTTTTTAGAAAGATTTTTTTTTTTTAAAGTGAAATGTGGTAGTTTCACACAGTGATCTGTTTTGGTGTGGAAAGCTAGCCTATACATTAGTGGGAAAAAGCAGATACAACCATATTAAAAATGTGGTTGTTTGCTATCATAAAAATGTTTGGTCTCACTTTCCAGTGAGATTTCTTGCTTGGCAGTGTCCCTTTAATTATATTAAAGTTTCTTTAAGTTGATATAGGATTACAGAGTTTAGGTGTGCTTAACTCCGTCTGTCTGTCTAAATAAGGTAACTATTCTACAATCTCTAGGAAGGGGAAGTAGCCCCGCCTCGGCCTCCACTTCCTCGGTCTTATGACTTTACAGAGCAGCCTCCCATAGTCCCCCCTCTGCCCAGTGATAGCAGCTCCTTGCTCTGTTATAGCAGGGGCCCAGTGCATCTGCCTGAGGAAAAGAAGAGTCATCACGTTCAAGGATATCCAAGAAATGGATCTCACTGTGTAAGTGGCTAGACTAGCCACATAGTAGTCATATACGCCCTCTTGTTTTTGAAATTAATTTACCTCATAATCCAGCTTATTTTTTGTTATAATTCCACTTTTAGCTAATGCTTTTTCATTTCCATTTAACGTTTTTCTTTATTTTTCCTATTTTTGTTTTACCATTCTCACTTTTTAATATTTTCATAATTTTAATATGTTTTCATAGAGTGGTTGCTTTGTACATGTTGATTGAGCCATATTTTAAATACAGCATTTTAGAATAATAGAGACAAGTTGGATCTTTATATCAGAAAGTAGGATGTGATAAAATGGGCAAGACATGGCACTTTAGGAAAATTGTTTAGCCTGTGCATGCTGGAAATAGGAAACAGTCAAGGAGGTTAGTGACCGTGTGTACTAAGAGGAGATAAAAACCGTGGAACTCGGCCGAAGCATTTTGAGTTCCAGGATAGCCTGGGCTACACCGTGAGTCCCTTGTCAGCCTACCCCCTCCAAAACTAAAAAACTCTCAGGAAGTAGAGGCAAGAGAACTAAGAGTTCAGTCTTGGCTATATGAGACACCATGGAGGAAGACATCTGCTGTTAACATCTGGCCTCCACAGACACTCATACATACTCATGCAAGCACGCAACTGATTTGCTCTAAAAGAAATATTCTTTGTAAATGAATATTTCTCTTCCCCCCCCCCCTCATTTTTCAAGGTAATGTCTCACTCTAGCCCAGGTTGACCTGGAATTCACTACATAGTCTCAGGTTAGCTTCAAACTCACAGTGATCCTCCTACTTCTTGCCTCCCTAGTACTGGGACTTAAGGAGTGCGCCACCACACCCAGCTCAATATTTTTTATCTTAAAACATTAAGTTTTACCTGCGAAGCATAAGGACCCCAGTTCAATTCCCCAGGACCTGTGTAAGCCAGATGCACAAGGGGGCACATGCGTCTGGAGTTCATTTGCAGTGGCTAAGGCCCTGATGCACCCATTCTCTCTTTCTCTCTGCCTCTTCCTCCCTCCCTTTCTCAAATAAATAAATAAAATATTTTAAAAAATAAAATAAATCTTTGGAGGAGAGTAGGGAGGGCATGGTGACTCACTCATCATTCCAACAACTTGAGAGGCTTTGATAGAAGGATCACTGTGTTCATAGTCAGCCTAGGCAAACGTAAGACCCTACCTCAAAAAATATATTATACATCTGCTGGGCATGGTGGCGCACACCTTTAATCCCAGCACTCAGGAGGCAGAGTTAAGAGGATTGCCATGAGTTTGAGGCCACCCTGAGACTACATAGTGAATTCCAGGTCAGCCTGAGCTAGAGTGAAACCCTACCTCAAAAAAACACAAAAAAATGCCGGGCGCGGTGGTGCATGCCTTTAGTCCCAGCTTTTGGGAAGCAGAGGTAGGAGGATTGCCATGAGTTTGAGGCTACCCTGAGACTACATAGTTAATTCCAGGTCAGCCTGGACCAGAGTGAGACCCTACCTTGAAAAACCAAAAATAAATAAACCCACAAACACACACACACACACACACACACACATATATACACACACACACACACACACACACACACATACATACATAATCAAACAAAAAAGTCCTTTGTGGGGGAAATATTTTAATTACTTAGTTGTCACATATGTCTGTGTTATGTCTGAGGTAGTCAACTGAAGCTTATTTTTTACAGTTTGAGTCTTGAAAGGCAAACTCATTTTAATTAAACCTAGGGCCTTGCACATACTGGGCAAGAGCTTCTATCACTGAACTGCCTACTTAGTCCAAGGTGAATGTTATAAAACAAATGTGTACCCTTTTTCCTGTTGTAATTACACATCTTCCTTTCAAGGGTCCAGATTATAGACTTTACAAAAGTGAACCGGAGTTAACTACAGTGGCCGAAGTTGATGAGTCTAACGGAGAAGAAAAAGCAGAGCCCGTTTCTGAAATGGAGACACCAGTTGTTAAAGGTCAGCCTTTGGGATCTCATCTCTTTATCAGACATTTTAGGAATGAATTCAGTTTACATTTTTTGTTTTGTTTTGTTTTTCGAGGTAGGGTCTCACTCTAGGCCAGGCTGACCTGGAATTTACTCTGTAGTCTTGGGTGGCCTCGAACTCACAGCGATCCTCCTAACTGCCTCCTGAGTGCTGGGATTAAAGGCGTGCGCCACCGCACCTGACCTCAGTTTACATCTTAAGCCAGTAAATACGAAAGTCCAATCCTATATCTGAAAACTTTGGGATCTCGTGGGTTTCTCAGTGACATTTTTGGAGCCATACATGGTGCCATACACCTGTAGTCACAGCACTTGGGAGGCTGAGGCAGAAGGATAGCCATGAGTTTGAGGCTGGTGGGGACTATATTGCAAGACTCTGTCTCAAAACAAATGAAATTAAGTAGACACACAGAAAGAATGAACCAGGCTGAACTACAGATTATAAAGTTTAAGGAAAAGTGTCACCATTAGTTTGCAAACAATCAATGGCTAATGGGCAGTACCTATTATTGCCCAAAAAAAGAGAGAGAGAGATCAGATCTCCCTCTTTAGGGATTGGACCTGCAGACATGTGTTCATTTGTGTTCAATTCTTCTCAAATAACAAACCTGACTTCTGATTGTCAAAATTCAGAAGGACTGGGAGTATAGCTCAGTGGTAGAGCACTGGCTTACCCTGCACAAAATCCTGGGTCAATCCTGAACACCACAAAAAAATACCTAAATAAAAGCTGGGCATGGTGGTGCATGCCTTTAATCTCAGCACTTGGGAGGCAGAGGTAAGAGGATCACCATGAGTTCAAGGCCACCCTGAGGCTACATAGTGAATTCCAGGTCAGCCTGGACTAGAGTGAGATCTTACCTCGAAAAACTAAATAAAAGCCTCCGTAATGAGGAATATGAAAGGAAGGCCACACCATGCATGCCGTGTGAGTGTATTCTGTATTACATGCTGCTGCTTACGTTTTCAGGCTCACACTTTCCCGTGGGAGTAGTCCCTCCGAGAACGAGATCACCAACACCCGAATCTTCCACGATAGCGTCCTATGTGACCTTGAGGAAAACAAAGAAGGTGGTGGATCTAAGAACGGTACGTAACTCGAACATAACTTTAGGAGTCTTATGCCTATTTACTGCTTTCTTAATCCTTCCATTTTTAGAGTTTTACCAGAAACCTTTTCACATGCTTGTAAGAACTTGGTGCATCTGCCTGGCATGGTGGTGCATGCCTTTAATCCCAGCATTTGGGAGGCAGAGGTAGGAGGATCACTGTGAGTTTGAGGCCACCCTGAGATTACAGAATGAATTCCAGGTTAGCCTGGGCTAGAGTGAGACTCTACCTCGGAAAAAGCAAGCAAATAAATAAATAAATAAATAAATAAAGGAAAACATTAGTTGGAAAAAACTAAGTTTGACCCACATAGATACTTATAACAATTTATAATCTGATTTATAAAAAATAAATACTTCAGCAAGGTGTGGTGGCGCACGCCTTTAATCCCAGCACTCAGGAGGCAAAGGTAGGAGGATCACCATGAGTTCAAGGAGACCCTACCTCGAACAACCAAAAAAAAAAAAAAAATCAGGCACCCTTCACCACTTACCCGCCTGTTTTTCCCTGCAACAGAGTCTCTTACTAATCCCAGAGTTTGCCTTTTGCAAGCCCCATTAGTTGTCAAGTCTCTGCTCCCCCACAGGACTGGGTTACAGGCATGTCATCTGTTTATGTGAGTTTTACAGGTTGAAATTCTGGGGGTCTTGGCCCTCATGCTTTTGCAGGAAGTGCACTTAACCACAGAGCCATCTCTCTAGTCCATTTGTTTCCTTGTTTTTTATAGTACATATTATGGAATCTAGGGCCTTAAACATCATAGGCAAATACTCCACCATGAGATATACCCCGAACCCCCTTTTTGTTGTTGCTCTTGTCTTCCATGTGTATATGTGTACATGTGCAGTCGTGAGTGCATGTATTCCTGTGTTTGAGTGCTGGGGGACATTTGACAATCAGAGGACAACCTCAAGTATTGGTCCTTGCCTGCCACCTTGTTTGAAGCAGGGTCTCTTGTTCGTTGCTGTGTATGTCTGGCTGGCTGGTCAGCAATCTTCCAGGAATTCTGTCTCACCTCCCTCTTGCTATAGGAGTACTGGGCTTAGACACGAGCTACTGAGTCGTTTTCCATGGCTGGAGTCTGGGCTTAGACACAAGCTACTGAGTCGTTTTTCCATGGCTGGGGTCTGGGTTTAGACACAAGCTACTGAGTCGTTTTTCCATGGCTGGGGTCTGGTCTCCAGTCTTCAACTTGCACAGTAGGTGCTTCCCCTACAGAACCGTCGCCTGGCCCTTTGCTATGTTGTATTTTGTTTTTAGAAATTTGAACTGGAAGGGATGGCTTAGTGGTTAAGGCATTTGCCTGCAAAGCCAAAGGACCCAGGTTCTATTCCCCGGGATCCACGTAAGCCAGATGCACAAGGTTGCACATGCATCTAGAGTTTGTTTGCAGTGGCTGGAGCCCTGGCACACCCATTCTGTCTGTCTATCTATTGATCTATCTATCTATCTGCCTCTCAAATAAATAGCTGAGCTTGGTAGAACACGCCTTTAATCCCATCACTCAGGAAGCAGAGGTAGGAGGATCACTGTGAGTTCCAGGTCAGGCTGGGACTAGAGAGTGAGTTCCAGGTCAGCCTGAGCTAAAGTGAGAGCCTACCTTGAACAATTTAAAAAAAAAAAAAAAAAAAAAACAGGTGGGAGGGCTGGAGAGATGACTCAGCAGTTAAAGCATTTGCCTACAAAGTCTAATTACCTGGGTTCTACTGCAGTGGCTGAGGCCCTGGTACACCTGTCTTCTCTCCTCCCTCTCTCTCCCCTCCCTCTCTCTCCTCTCTCTCTCTCTCTCCTCTCTCTCAATCTCTCTCTCTCTCTCTGCCAGAAAATAAATAATAATAATAATTTATAAAAAGAAATGGGGCACTTAAGATGGATGGTGGTAGCTTATGACTTTAATTCCAGCATTCAGGAGCCCGAGGTAGGAGAGTCACTATGAGTTCAAGGGTACCATGAACTGCAGAATGAATTCCAGGTCAGTTTGGGCTAGAGTGAAACCCTGCTTAAAGAAACTAAAACAAGGGGCTGGAGGGATGGCTTAGCAGTTAATGCATTTGCCTGCAAAGTCAAAGGACCCAGGTTCGATTCCCCAGGACCCACGTTAGCCAGATACACAAGGGGCGCATACATCTGGAGTTCGTTTGCAGTGGCTGGAGGCCCTGGCGCACCCATTCTTTCTCTCTCTCTCTCTGTCTCTCTCTCTCTCTCTCTCTCTCTCTCCTTCTTTCTCTGTCAAATAAATAAAAATAAAATATTTTTTTAAAAAAGGAACTAAAACAAGAGGTTGGGAGATGGCTCAGCAGTTAAAGATGCTTGTTTGTAAAGCCTGCTTGCCTGGGTTCAGTTTACCAGCCACTCATGTAAAGCCAGACCCAATATGTGACAGAAGTGTCTGGCATTCTGTTTATATGGTGAGACCAAGGCATACCAATATCCATGCACATATACTAATAAGAAAAAGCAATTTTTTTTAACTAAACAGAGTCTGTCCAGATGTGGTGGTGGTACACACCTTTAATCCCAGCACTCAGGAGGTGGAGGTAGGAGGGTTGTCAAGAGATCGAGACCAGCACATAGTGAATTCCAGATCAGCCGTGGCTAGAGCAAGACCCTATGAAGAAAAACCAAAGTTAGATCCCAGGCTGACCTCAGACTTGCTATATAGCCAAGGTCTGCCTCAAATTTGTGATTCTCCTGCCTCAGCCTCCTGAGTGCAGGGATTACGGGTATCTGCCACCAAATCCAGACCCTCCCTTTTTTTAAATTATTTATTTGCAAGGAGAGAGAGAATGGCTGAGCCAAGGCCTCTTGCCACTGCAAATGAACTCTAGATATATGTGCCACTTTGTGCATCTGGCTTTACCTGGGTACTGGAGAATTGAACCCAGGCTGTCAGGATTTGCAAGCAAGCACCATAACCACTGAGACAGATCTACAGCTCCCCTTTCTCTCTCCTCCTGTTTATCTTTTCCTTTTCTCTAGCATGGACCATGCATCAATTACCAGTTAAGAATAAAATGGCTTAAGGTGCCTTTCTGGTGTTACCTTATGTTCAACAGCCCCAGTTTTGACTTTGCAAACATGATTTATATTCACACACTTCTCATATTTTACTCTGTGTCTGCTCATAAACTATTTTACCTTCAAGGAAAGGCCAAGAAGCGCAGTGGAGCAGCTTTGCTTGGCTGAGAGTACCCGGCCTAGAATGACTGTGGAAGAGCAGATGGAGAGAATTAGGAGACACCAACAGGCCTGCCTGAGAGAGAAGAAGAAAGGACTAAGTGTCATTGGTACTTCAGACCAGTCGCCCTTACCGAGTCCTTCAAATGTGGGCGATAATACATTCAGGGTTGCTCAGGTACACTGACTGACCACTTGTTATCTTTAATGCCTCTTCTGTGAGTTCTACCAGTCTGATACCACTTTTCTTTGTTTGTGGGTCCCCCCCCCCAAAAAAAAAAAAAACAGCAGGTTTTGCTGGGCATGGTGGCTGGCATATGCCTTTAATCCCAGCACTCGGAAGGCAGAGCTGGAAGGATCACTGTGAGTTTGAGGCCAACCTGAGACTACATAGTGAACTCCAGGTCAGCCTGGGCTACAGTAAGACCCTACCTAAAAAATAAAAAAAATAAAAAAAGCAAGTTTAGGGGCTTGAGACATGGCTTAACAGTTAAGGTGCTTGCCTGCAAATACTAATGATGCAGGTTCCATTCCCCAATACCCATGTAAAGCCAGATGCACAAAGTAGCACATGCATCTGGAGTTTATTTGCAGTGGCTAGAGGTCTTGGTGTGCCCATTCTCTCTCTCTTCTTGCAAATAAATAAATAAATATTAAAAAGAAAGAGGGCTGAAGAAATGGCTTAGCAGTTAAGGTGCTTGCCTACAAAGCTAAAGGACCCAGGTTCAGTTCTCTAGTACCCATGTAAGCCAGATGCACAAGGTGACGCATGCATCTGGAGTTTTTTTTTTGCAGCGGCTGGAGGAACTGGTGTGCCCATTCTGTCTCTCTCTCTCTCTCTCTCTCTCTCTCTCTTCCCTCTCCCCCTCTCTCCCTCTTTCTCTTAAATAATAATTCTTTAATAAAAAAAAAGAAGAAGAAGAAAGGAAGGAAGGAAGGCAGAGTTATTTAGCGTACTGCAAAGAGAGCTGCAGTCATGTAGTAACAGATCACTAGCCTGTTTTATTTATTTATTTATGAGAAAGAGAATGAGCACTTGGTAACTGTGGAGGAGCTAGGGTCTGAGGCATGAACTACCATGTTCAGCTCACTTGAGTTTTAGAATCACGGAATTACATGATATTTAACTTAAATTTATTACAGGGAAAGAGAATGGGTGTGCCAGGGTCTCTAGCCACTGCAAACTCCAGATGCATGTGTCACCATGCGCATCTGGCTTACATGGGTCCTGGAGAATCAGACCTGGGTCCTTAGGCTTTACAAGCAAGCATTTTAACTGCTAAGCCATCTCTCTAGCCTGATTATAAATTCTAATACCTGTACAACATAGATAGTTAAATTATATTCTTCAGTTCATAAGTTAAGACAAATGCTTACTAACGTAAAAATAACCTTGAGCTCAGAAGACAAGGACTGGACTGTTTGCTGGGCACTTTGTACTTGTGGGCTTACTCCTCCTGACTGCGAACTCAAGACACAGCCTGACCTTCCCACCAGGAGAGACGTAAGAGTTTCCAGAGCCAGTCATGATGGTGCACACCTTTAATCCCTGTCCTCAGGGAGTCTGAGATAGGAGATCTCGCTGAGTTCTACATAGTGAATTCCAGGCCAGCCTGGACTAGAACGAGACCCTACCTTGAAAAAAAAAAAAAATTAACGATCTGTCCTTGCTCACAAGGAAGGGGACGTGGCTAGGGCAGGAAGCACATGCAGCTGGTGCTCCTACCTCTGCCTCCCGAGTGCTGAGATTTAAGGCGTGCGCCACCACACCTGGATGCAAGAACAGATCTTGCTCATGGTCATGCCACAGCACATGAGCAGTGATTGAGGAAGTGGAAGGAGGAAGGTGAAGGTCTCCTGCATGCTCTTCATGGAAGTCACTCTTGTGCGCACTTCACGTGGTAAACACGCTTCACGTGGTGTGGAGGGAAAGCTTGTGGAGCCGTGCATGGTGGCGCCCAGGAGGCTGAGGTGGGATAGCCATGGGCTCAAAGCCAACCTGAATGAGTTCCACCTTAGCCCGGGCTAAAGTGAGGCCCAGCCTCAAAACACAAGCAAAACAGTGCTTTCTGGCCAGGCATGGAGGCCTGTGCCTACAATCCTAGCACTCAAAAGCCACAGGCAAAAGGATTGCAATTTTTAGACTAGCATCTAAAAGAGAGAGAAAGAGACCTAAGGAATGTAGCTCAGTGGTAGACTGTTTGCTTAGCATGCTGAAGCACTAGGTTCAATCCCCAGAACTGCAGAAACAAGCAAATGAAAACTAAATCATTGAATAAATAAAGTCAGGTACAGTGGTATAGATCCATTGTCCTAGGAGGCTGAGGCAAGAGAATCAACACAAGTTCAAGGCCAGTCTAAGCTATGTAGTGAGTTTCATGGCAGCCTGGAATACAGAGTGAGACCTGTCTCCAAAAACAAAAAGCTATGTGGGTGTGGTGGTACATGCCTTTAATCCCAGCACTTGGGAGGCAGAGGTAGGAGGATCACTGTGAGTTCAAGGCCAGCCTGAGACTACATAGTGAATTCTGGGTCAGCCTGGGCTAGAGTGAGACCCCTACCTCAAAATAATAATAATAAGGGGCTGGAGACAGATGGCGTAGCAGTTAAGGCATTTGCCTGCAAAGCCAAAGGATCCCCGTTCGATTCTCCTGTATCCATGTTTGCCAGATACACGAGGGGGCGGATGCGTCTGGAGTTCGTTTGCAATGGCTGGATGCCCTGGTATGCCCAGTCTCTCTCTTTCTCTTTCTCTCAAATAAATAAATAAGATATATTTTTTAAAAAAGTAAAATTACATGACTAGCAATGCTGTTATATCTTTGGAGCAGGCTCGGAGGAGGGAAGATAACTTGAAGGATGTGGACGCTGTCTGCAGGGAAAATGATGTAAAGCCTAACCACGAGGCGCCAGCAACAGAAACTGCTCGGCTAAGAGAATCTGGACCCCAAAGTGCAGATCCCAGCACACAGGTAGAGACGTGGAGATTCTCCAGAGTTCAGAACAAACACTCGGAAGTAATCAGATCGACAGAGTGTTAGGCTGTAAGCCCAGACAAAATGACAGGTTCTCTTTCAGTTCATTGTCATATTCAGCCACTTAAAAATAAACATCAACTAGCTGGGGGGCGGGGTCACACACCTTTAATCCCAGCACTCAGGAGGCAGAGGTAGGAGGGTCACTGAGAGTTTGAGGCCACCCTTAGACTACATAGTGAATTCCAGGTAAGCCTGGGCTAGAGTTGAGAACCTACCTCGGAAAACCAAAAATAAAAATAAATAAACATCAACTGACAAGCAAATAAATAATCAAAACTGGAATAAAATATTGTTTACCCGATTAAAGAATATTATATCTCAGGCTGGCCATAGTGGCACACGCCTTTAATCCCAACACTGTGGAGGCAGAGGTAGGAGGATCGCCGTGAGTTTGAGGCCACCCTGAGACTACATAGAGAATTCCAGGTCAGCCTGAGCTAAAGTGAGACCCTACCTCGAAAAACCAATACATATATATATAGCTAGGTCTTAGCAATGTGTGTCATGTATCTCTTTGTATAAATTACCTTTTGCATTTTAGGAGTGTGTAATGTTACTATTTGACTACATCAGTAAATATTTAACACAGGGTATAATTGGGGACATAGTTGTTTGTAATTCTTTTTAATTTCTTTGCATGTGGGGAGGAGGGAGTGTGCATGGAGGTCTGAGGGCAAGCTTGTAGCATCTGTGCTCCACTTTATAAGAGTCAGGCTCTCTTCCCATTGCAAATGAGTCTGACCTCAGAGCTGCAGATCCTCCTGGCCCCGCCTCCCATTGTCGTAGGATCACAAATGCCTGCCTCACTTTGTGTTGGGCTTTATGTGGGTGCTGGGGAATTGAACCCAGACCAGAAGGCTTTGCAAGTAAGCTTCTTTAACCACTGAACCATCTCCACAGCCCCTAGTTTTTCAGAATCATTTCAACTTTACTAATATTGAGTGTGATAAGAATGCTTTGAAAAAAAATTTTTTGTCTTATTTTATAGTTTAAAAGAACTGAAAGTATTTTTTATGAAATGCTTTTCACACCTGAGCCAAATGGAATAACTCCAGATATGATCGATAAAGAAAGAATGAAGGAAAAAATACCTGAAGATGATACATGCAGGTAATAACTAAGAAAATTAAAGGAATCATTCATAAAGCTGTATAATTCTTTAAAAATGGCAAACCTTCAGGGTCAACAAAATAATGGATTCCAGTTCAAGCTAAGTGAACTATGCAGGGTCTGGAGCAAGTCAAACAGCCTTCCTAAGCTACAGTTTTCTGTCTTGTAAAAATGTGAATAATAGGGCTGGAAGAGTGATAGGGAGCAGAACTTAAGGGCATTTGATTGCAAAGTCTGATGGCCTGGATTCAATTCCCCAATACCTACATAGAGCCAGATGTGCATACATCTGGAGTTCAATTGCAAAAGGTCATAGTGCACCCATTCTCTCCCTCATTCCCCCCCCCCCACTTTCTTCCTTTTCTACTTGCAAATAAATAAATAAATAAATAACAGTTTGAGGGCTGGAGAGATGGCTTATCTGTTAAGGCATTTGCTGTGAAACCAAAGGACCCAGGTTCAATTCCCTAGGACCCACATAAACTAGATGTGCAACACAAGGTGGTGCATGTGTCTGGAGTTTGTTTACAGTGACTGAAGGCCCTAGTGCACCCATTCTCCCTCCCTCCCTCCCTCCCTCCCCTCTCTCTCTCTCTCTCTCTCACTCCCTCTTTTAAATAAATAAAATAAAAATAAATATATTAGCCGGGTGTGGTGGTGCACGCCTTTAGTCCCAGCCCTTGGGAAGCAGAGGTAGGAGGATCACCATGAGTTTGAAGCCACCCTGAGACTACATAGTGAAGTCCAGGTCAGCCTGAGCTAGAGTAAGACCCTACCTTGAAAAACCAAAATAAATAAATATATTTAAAAATAAGAATAATAATTTGAGCTGGGGATGGTGGCACACATGTCTTTAATCCCAGCACTCAGGAGGGAGAGGTAGAAGAATCACTGTGAGTTCAAGGCCAGCCTGGAAACAAAGAGTGCCAGGTCAGCCTGGACTAAAGTGAGACCCTACCTCAAAAAATAAATAACAAACAAACAAACAAACAGGGCTGGAGAGATCGCTTAGCCATTAAGGCACTTGCCTGCAAAGCCTAGGGATCCAAGTTCAATTCCCCAGTACTCATATAAGCACAGGGTGGCACAAGCATCTGGAGTTCATTTGCAGTGAATAGAAGTCCTGTGCACCCATTTTCTCTGTCTGCCTCTCTGTCTCAAATAAATAAAAGTATTTTAAATTAATAAATAATAAATAAAATAGGCAGGCCATGGTGGTGCACACCTTTTCTGTGTTTTTTTGTTTGTTTTGTTTATTAATATGTATGTGTGTGTGTGTATGTATGTATGTGTGCCAAGCCATCTCTTTATTTGGTCCATAGGTGTATTTCTTAACTGTGTATCAAGCTAACCCTTCATTTAAAAAAATTATTGCCCTTTTCCTCTTCACTTCCTCCATAGTCCTGAGACTTCTGTTCTCCATGGGAAAAAACTTCTTCTCTTGTCTTCTCCTCTTTCCTGCCTTTTTCTATTTTCTCATGTCTACAGTATCCTCACTAACTTCATAACTTAAACAAAATTAAGTGTTGATGTTTGGATAACTAGCTCAGTAGCAGATCACTTGCCTGGTACGTATGAGTCCCACTCATGGGACAAAAGATCAGTGTTGCTGATCAAACTCCAGGTATGCTGGGGTTTAATCTTAGGAATGCCTTTACTTCTTCAGTGAATAGCAAGATTGAATTTTAAAAGTATTTAGGGGCTGAGCTGGGCATGGTGGCGCAGCACTTGGGAGACAGAGGTAGATGTATTGCCATGAGTTCGAGGCCACCCTGAGACTACATAGTGAGTTCCAGGTCAACCTGGACTAGAGTGAGACCCTACCTCGAAACACCAGAAAAAAAAAAAAAAAAAAGTATTTAGGGGCTAGAGGGATGGCTTAGAGGTTAAGGCACTTGCCTGCAAAGCTAAAGGACCCAGGTTCAATTACCCTGGGCCCACATAAGCCAGATGCACAAGGTGGTGCATACATCTGGAGTTCATTTGCAGTGGCTGAAGGCCCTGGCATGCCCATTTTCTTTTTCTCTGTTTCTGCCTCCCCCTCTCTCTCCCTCTCTCTCTCTGTCATATATAAAGAAAAATATTTAATTTTTTGTTTATTTTTATTAATTTATTTGAGAGCAACAGACAGAGAGAAATAGGCAGATAGAGAATGGGTGTGCCAGGGCCTCCAGCCACTGCAAACGAACTCCAGTCACATGCGCCCCCTTGTGTATCTGGCTAATGTGGGTCCTGGGGAATCGAGCCTCGAACTGGGGTCCTTAGGCTTCACAGGCAAGCACTTAACCACTAAGCCATCTCTCCAGCCCCAAAATATTTAATTTTTAAAAAAGTATTTGGGAGTTGAAGGCCAGCCTGGGACTACAAAGTGAGTTGCAGGTCAGCCTGGCTTACAATGAGACCCTAACTGGAAAAAAGAGAGAGAGAAAAAGGGCTGGGGAAATGGCTTAGCTGTTAAGGCATTTGCCTGCGAAGCCTAAGGACCCTGGATCAATTCCCCAGGACCCACGTAAGCCAGATACACAAGGGGGCACATGCGTCTGGAGTTTGTTTGCACTAGTACTGGGGATATGGCTTAGTGATAGAGCACTTGATTGACTAGTAAGCATGACCCCAGCACCACAACAAGGTCTACAGAAATAAAAACCAGGCTGTGAGATGGTCAGCACTTGCTTGCAAAGCCTGACAGCCTGGGCCAAAAAATAAAGAAAAAAAGAATTTGGTAATGTCTCCCCCCCCCCCCCTTTTACTTTTAAACAGTGGTTAGGCCAAGCATGGTGGCACATGCCTTTAATCCCAGCACTCAGGAGGCAGGGGTAGGAGGATCACCGTGAGTTTGAGGCCACCGTGAGACTACAAAGTTAATTCCAGGTCAGCCTGAGCCAGAGTGAGACCCTGCCTCGGGGGGGCGGGGGGGGAACAGTAGTTAGATGCCACAAAGTCGGTGGCAATGCCTTAACCGTGTGCGTGTTGTAAGGCCTGGGGGCCTCTTCCATCCTTGTCAAAGTGCCAACCTTCTCTCCTTTCATAACCACACTGATAATGTCTTTTTTTTAATATTCTTATTTATTTGCAAGGAATGGGGGAGAGAATGTACATGCCAGGGACTCTTGATGCTCCAACAAACTCCAGATTCATGCAGCACTTTGTGCATCTGGCTTTATGAGGGTACTGGGTAATTGAACCCAGGCTGTAAGGCTTTGCAAACAAGCACCCTTAACTAGTGAGCCATCTCTCCAGCCTTCTCTCCTGGTAACGTCTTATAAAAAGATATCTTTGAAGCCAGGCATAGTAGCACATCCTTTAATCCTAGTACTAGAGAAGCTGAGGTAGAAGAATCATTGTAAGTTCCAGGTCAGCCTGGATAGGACCCTGCTTTAAAAAATTCAGAAAAGAGAGCGAGAGGGAGGGAGGGAGGAAGAGAGGGGGTAGAAAGATATCTCTGCCCAACTTTTGTAGTAATGGAAAGTAAAATATAACCAGTATATTAAAAATCCATCAGTTCGCGCTAAGTGTGGTGGCTCATGCCTTTAATCCCAGCACTCAGAGGTAGGAGGATTGCCTTGAGTTCAAGGCCACCCTGAGATTACATAGTGAATTTCAGGTCAGCCTGGGCTAGAGTGAGACCCTACCTCAAAAAACCAAAAAATAAATAAATAAATAAAAAATAAATAAAAAATCATGAGTTCATAACTGAGTGTGGTGGCTCATACCTGTAATCCCAGTACTCAGGAGGCTGCTGTAAGATACGAGGATCGCTGAGTTCAAAGCTAGCCAGAGTGAGTTCTAGCCTGGCTAGAATGGCACTACAAAACAAAAGGTAGTGGTGGTGGCCCTTGCCTTTAATTCCTGCATTACATAGCCAGACCCCATATCCACAACAAAGAAAAGAAAAAGATTGACTGAGTTAGAGTAGAGTAAGACCCTACCTCAAAAAAGCAAAAAAAAAAAGGGGGGGGGACCGCATAGTGGCGCACGCCTTTAATCCCAGCATTTGGGAGGCAGAGGTAGGAGGATTGTTGTGAGTTCAAGGCCACCCTAAGAATACAGTGTGAATTCCAGGTCAGCCTATGCTAGAGGGAGACCCTACCTTGGAAAAAAAAAAAAAAAGATTGAAAGAAAAAAATTATTTTTTTTTGATTAATTAATTACTTTTGTTTGTTTGTTTTTGTTTTTCAATGTAGGTTCTTGCTCTAGCCCAGGCTGACATGGAATTCTGGAATTCACTCTGTAGTCTCAGACTGGCCTTGAACTCAGCGATCCTTCTGCCTCTGCCTCCTCTGTCCTGGACATATGCCACCACACCTGGCCCAAAAATTTATTTTCTACAGCAAATTTTAACATGCCAATCTATTGTCATCAGCCCTCAAGTGGAGACAGATGTGACAAAGCATGCAGCAGAAGGCGACCCTGTGGAAGACCCGGAGGGTGGTCTTCATGACCAGCGCAAAGCCAGTGCTTCTTACAAGTCCACCCCCGAGAGGTCAAGAGAGGACCCATCGCCAACAGGTCAATAAATGCACATTCCTCCTTGTCATAGTGGGCTTCCCAGGGTGTTTCCTTTGCTTGTGGCTGCCTGCATAAGTCTTGAGGCATGTGAGTGGACCAGAAGGAAGCCGCAGGAATCGCAATGGCTTGGCACCCCTCTCTGGGCCGGGCCGGGCCGGCATGAGCACGGGGATACTCGCCTGCTGAGGCAGCGCGCTTGCAGGGTAAGGGCAGTCTGAGCTAACATAACAAGACTGCCTCACAGAGCCCCTCCGTGCCTGAGTACATATAAATCTCAGCTGGTCCCAAGCCTAGGGTGTTGGGTTAGTCCCAAGGCTGACAGGACACTGGAAGAGTCACACATAAATAAGGACGCAGCTCTGTGGGGGTCCACAGCGGGGCTTTGTTGTGGCCTGTACGTGAGGTTCGTTGTCTCCCATGTGCTAGAAAGTGGATGGAAACTGTCTTGTGCTGTTCTCTTGCTCGCTCGCTCACTCACACTCCTCTTCAAAGGTTTGCTTGCTTAAAGCAGGGTGTGCTCGTGTGTGCAAGGGCCTTTGGGTGTTGCACATGACCAGATACTTGGCCACTTTTTGCATCCAGCTTGTGCTGGCTTGGGAATTGGACCTAAACCAGCAGGCTTTGGCAGTAAGCACCTCGAACCACCGTCTTCCCAGCCCCGTTGCCTCCTCGCCTCTCGTGTGTGCTCGTGTGATGCTCCATGTGCACGCCAGGCCTCGCGCATGCCAGACAAGCCCTTACCTCATGTCTTCAGACTCTTCCCAAGTCTTAGTCTCTTTCTTTTTTCTTTTTTTTTTTTTTTTTTTTTTTTTTAATGATATTTGAAAGGTGCGAGTGAAGGTTAGGACCATATAACCAGTATTGCTTTTCTCCCCCCCTTTGATTGATTGATTGATTGATAGATATTTTTTTGTTTGTTTGTTTGCTTTTTTGGTTTTTGAGGTAGGGTCTTGCTCTAGTCCAGGCTGACTATGTTTACTATGTCATCTCAAGGTGGCGTTGAACTCATGATAATCCTCCCTCTACCTCCCAAATGCTGGGATTAAAGATGTGGGCCACCACACCCGCCTCCCCCCATCCCTTTGGTTTTTTGAGGATCTTACACTGTAGCTCAGGGTTTTGCTGTTGTTTGTTTGTTTGTTTGTTTGTTTGATTGTTTGTTTGTTTGTTTTGGCAGGAGGTTGAGGTAGGATCTCACTGTTGCCCAGGCTAACCTAGAACTCCCTCTGTAGTCCCAGGCTGCCTTCAAACTCCTACCTCTACCTCCCAAGGGCTGGCATTAAAGGTGTGTACCACCACACCTGGCTAGGCTATTTTTTTGTTTTGTTTTTCGAGGCAGAGTCTCACTCTAGCCCAGGCTGACCTGGAATTCACTATGGAGTCTCAGGGTGGCCTTGAACTCACATCCTGCCTCCCAAGTGCTGGGATTAAAGGCATGTGCCACCACACCCAGCTTATATATTTTTTTAATTTTTTTGTTTTATTTATTTATTTGAGAGCAACAGAGAGAAAAAGAGGCAGAGGCAAAGAGAGATAGAGAATGGGTACACCAGGGGCCTCCAGCAACTGCAAACCAACTCCAGACCTGTGCGGCTTGTGCATCTGGCTAACTTGGGTCCTGGGGAACCAAGCCTCAAACTGGGGTCCTTAGGCTTCACAGGCAAGTGCTTAACCACTAAGCCATCCCTCCAGCCCTTTTTTAAAAAATATATTTATTTTCAAAAAGATAGCGAAGAGAGAGGGTTTGACAAAGAGAGGGGATGGGTACATCAGGGCCTCCTGCCTCTGGAAAGGAACTCCAGATGCATGTGCTAGTTTGTGGTGTGGCTTTACATGGTGCTGGGGAATCAAACTCAGGCCATCAGGCTTTGCATGGGAGCATCTTTAACTGCTAAACCATCTCTCCAGCCCAGCCCAGGCTGCTTGAATTTAGTGTGTAGCTTATGCTGGTCTTGAATTCATGTGCAACACCACGCCAAGCTCAGCATTGCCTCTGACATTCTGTAAGCAAACAAAAGCATCCCTAGTCACTCCTGCCCTTGGGCAGAAGAATGAGATCCAGTGATCTGGGATGTTCTTTTTTTTTCTTTTCTTTTTTTTTTTTTTTTTTTTTTTTTTTTTTTGGAGAGTGACAGACAGAAAGAGGCAGAGAGAGAGAGAATGGGCGCTGCAGGGCCTCCAGCCACTGCACACGAACCCCAGACGCGTGCACCTCCTTGTGCATGTGGCTTACGTGGGTCCTGGGGAATCGAGCCTCAAGGTCCTTAGGCTTTGCAGGCAAGTGCTTAAGCACTAAGGCATCTCTCCAGCCCCTGGGATGTCCTTAGGAAGAGGTGGGGTTGTGAGCAGGACCGCTTCGGTGCCTTACACAAGGAGCACTTGCTGCTGCATCACCCACTGCGTTCCTGTGTGAAGTCCTCCACTGTCTTGTCTGTCGGCTTGACTGCTGCTAAGGCAGTGAGCATAGAGACAGGAGTTCCCACTTGTTTTGTTGTTGTTGGTTTTTGGCAGGGTCTATCTCCAGCCCAAGCAGACCAGGAACTCACTCTGTAGCCCAGGCTGGCCTCATACTCAGAGTGATCCTCCT
This sequence comes from Dipus sagitta, assembly GCA_036346955.1. Taxonomy (NCBI): domain Eukaryota; kingdom Metazoa; phylum Chordata; class Mammalia; order Rodentia; family Dipodidae; genus Dipus; species Dipus sagitta. Next base: position 14,069,175 of record CM070789.1, read on the forward strand.
ACCTCTGCTGCCCTAGCTGTGGGGATTATAGGTGTGCGCCACCTTGCCCAGCTAGGCGTTCTCACCTTTTTTCTCTGGCCTCTTGGTTATTATATCGCAGGCCAGAACCCAAGTGCAGTAGTGAAATCTCTGCAGCTACCTGGGACCTACTTCAAAGCCAAAAAAAGTAAACTTGGCTTCAGGAGATCCCTGGTGAACATGCAGTTGCCACACTAGAAAACCACAACAGAACACGAAGGGGGCTGTCCCTTCCTTCCCAAAGCATGGTGTGACTGTGGAGGGACAACCCCCAAGTGCGTCTCTCAGGGGCTTATCTTCTCCCGTGTTCTTGGTGTGTTCTAGTGAAAAGTCTGTCCTCTCCCGAGCGCTCGGCATCCGCATCGCCAGACCCGCCCGCTGCGCCACAGCTCACAGAAGGATCGCACTTCATGTGTGTGTAGTCAAGTACGTCTCCCCGCACCTGTGCCTTGCTGCTCGGCGCCCTCTACTTGAATCCCCATTTATGTGTTTCTGTGCAGTCCAGAGGACTGAATTCTGAACTGTGTCTGGGGAATTGACAGCACAAGTGGGTGGTGTGCTTAAACCCCAGGAGCAGCTCAGATTTCCAGCCTTGGCCCTTCTGGTAATGTGTTGTGTGACAGCATTTTCTCCCTCGTTTCATCATCGGGAAAAGCAGCACAGTGGGGGCAGCGAGGTCGAGTCCCGCAGCACGCCTGTACTGCTGAGGTGGTGGGCCTGCCTCTCAGTATGGCAGTGCCACTTTGATGAACACGCACTCAGTCATTTTAAAGAACAAGGAAATGTTCATAATAGAGCCAACGGAATAGAATATTGAAATATCTAAGCTCAATTAGAAATTATTTCTAAATTACTTCATATGTTGTTGCTTTTGTTTGTTTGTTTGTTTTTGGAGGTAGGGTCTCACTCTGGAATTCACTATGTACTCCCAGGCTGGCCTTGAATTCACAGTGATCCTCCTATCTCTGTCTCGAGAGTGCTAGACCTGGCTATTTATTTACTTTTCAAAAAATAGAAATTACTAATAAATAGCTGGGTGTGGTAGTGCACACCTTTAATCCCAGCACTAGGGAGGCAGAGGTAGGAGGAGGCCACCCTGAGACTACATAGTGAATTCCAGGTCAGCCTGAGCTAGAGTGAGACCCTACCTTGAAAAACAAATAAACAAACAAAAGAGAAATTACTTCTAAATAATTTAATTTTTGTTTTGTTTTATTTCAAGGTAAGGTCTCCTTCTAGCACAGGCTGAGCTGTAATTCATTATGTAGTCTCAGGGTAGCCTCAGACTCATGCTATTCCCACCCCTACCTCCCAAGTGTTGGCATTAAAGGTGCGAGCCACCATTCCTGGCTATTTTTTGTATCTTTTTATGACTGAGAGACAGAGAGAATTGGTCCACCAGGGCCTCCAACTACTGCACTTGAACTCCATACATGTGCACCATCTTGTGCACATGTGCGACCTTGTGCACTTGCATCACCTTGTGCGTTTGGCTTATGTGGGACCTGGAGAGTCAAACATGTCCTTAGACTTTGCAGGCAAGTCTCTCAAGCCCAGCTTATCATATTTATTTATTTTCATATCACATTACATTCATATTATTATATTTATTTACTTCTCAAAAAATGGAAATTACTTCTAAATAGCCAGGCGTGGTGGTGCATGCCTTTAATCCTACCACTCGGGAGGCAGAGAGAGGAGGATTGCTGTGAGTTCGAGGCCACCCTGAGACTACATAGTAAATTCCAGAACAGCCTGGGCTAGAGCAAGACTATACCACAATAAACAAAACAGCTTGGCATGGTGGTGCATGCCTTTAATCCCATTATTCAGGAGGCAGAGGTAGGAGGATGGCAGTGAGTTCAAGGCCAACCTGAGACTCCATAGTGAATTCCAGGTCACTGTGGGCTAGAGTGAGACCCTACCTCAAAAAAAAAAAAAAAATTAGGCTAGGCAGTTTAAACACTGGTACAGGGGCTGGAGAGATGGCTTAGCGGTTAAGGCACTTGCCTGCAAAGCCAAATGACCCAGGTTTGACTCCCCAGGACCCACATAAGCCAGATGCACAAGGGGGTGCACACATCTGGAGTTTATTTTCAGTGGCTGGAGGCCCTGGCATGACCATTCTCTCTCTCTCTACCTGCCTATTTCTGTATCTCTCTCTCTCTCTCTCTCTCTCTCTCTTTCTCTCTCTCTCAAATAAATAAAAATAAAATATTTTAAAAGCCAGTACAGAGCTGGAGAGATGGCTTAGCAGTTAAGGCACTTGCCTGCAAAGCCTAAGGACTCATGTTCAACTCTCCAGGCCTCATTAACCTGATGCACAAAGTCCCGCAAGGGTACAAGATCACCATGCGCACAAGGGGGCACACACATCTGGAATTTGACTACAGTGGCTGAGGGCCCTGGCATGCCAATTCTCTCTCTCTCTCTCTCTCTCTCTCTTGTTCTTGCTCTCACATAAAAAAAGAAAATTAAAATAATAATAATAAAGCAGCCAGGCATGGCGGCACACGCCTTTAATCCCAACACTCAGGAGGCAGAGGTAGGAGGATCACCATGAGTTCGAAGCCACCCTGAGACTACATAGTGAATTCATGAGCTAGAGTGAGACCCTACCTCGAAAACCAATAAACAAATAAAGCCACTGAAGCTGGGCATGGCAACACACTCAAAAAAATAAAAAAATAAAAAGTCAGTACATTTTCATGTTTCTTAATTTGTTCCTGGATTTTTTTTTCCCCCTGAGGTAGGGTCTTGCTGTAGCCTAGGCTGACTTGGAATTCACTATGTAGTCTCAGGCTGGCCTTGAACTCATGATGATCCTCCTACCTCTGCCTCCCAGTGCTGGGATTAAAGGCGTGTGCCACCATGCCCGGCTAGATTTTTTTTTCATTCCATTTTGGTTCCAACAAACAGTAGCATAATTCTCTACTGCCATGAGGCACGGCCGTCACCAGTTAAGCTCTCTTCTCAAGTTCTGCAAGCACAGAGCTAACCAGTGTGAGTGCTTTGGTCTTCCTTTTACTTGTGTATCACTTTTCAAAGTAGGGATCTCAGCACATCCTGTCAACAGCTCCGGGTGTCAGTGCAGCTGCTAGTGAGGCCATGCAAATCTTTGCTCCCCACATCAGGGCCATCTTTATTGTGAATTTACATGCACTGTTTTGCTTCACTTTGTGAATGAGTGTTATGGAAATGAAGGAAAGTGTCCCTGCTTGTCTTGAGTCTCAGGATTTTCCTGGCCATGTTGTCAGTTCTATTGTGCTGTCTTTGTTAGTCACTGTGGGACATGGTCATTCATTAACTTTGCAGTTGTCAAAGTAATTTCCCGTCTCTTCTTTTTCAGCTCTACTGACCTCTGTTGAAACCATACAGAACTGAAGGCATGGGCCTTCAGCAGCGTGAGGAGAAATTGGACAGTCGATTTTAAATCTATGAAATTCATAGTGCTGATGCTTGACCAGAGCATCGTTTTATCACCTTTGGAAAATGTTTATTCCAAAACAGCTCTCCTGGCTCATGTGTGTACTCCGTGACGTCAAGGTTCTCATTCTGACACCAGCTTGCTGCTATGATTCCAGAGCACATCAGTCAAGGTGCTTCTTAACGTGCCGTCTAGAGCCGGATCCCACTTAGTTGCTGATTTCCACACTCTGATGTTTAAGTCTAAGCAAGCTTATATTTCTTTTTGCGTTTCAGTAAAGTTACAATTTCCAAAGAAGCTTGTTTTCTTTCTTCTCTTTTCTTTCCATTTGGCTACTGCAATGCTTTGTTTGACACCTAATTTGTACAAATTTTATATAAATATATTTAAAAATGTGCCATTTATTATTGCTAAGTGAAATATGTCCTGTTTTCTGCTACCACTCTTCCTCAGCCAGTCAGATTGCAACGTCGGCAGTTACCACCACCACACTCTTGTCAGCTTAGCACATGTTACTGCTCTTACCTTTACTTTAAAAAAGTTACGTGTAGGTATTTTGAAGTACTGGACTTATTCGTCATTGGGGAGATGTGTACAGCAACAGCGGGCCCAGCTCAGTACTTCGCGTGTGTACAAATGTAATTATGTTCATTGTGTACATATTATACAATGAGCACGTGTAATAAATGTAGTAAAGGCTACTTACTATCGTCTAAATGCAAATGTTCATATCTCATTTCTTTTTTATCATGTTAAATAAATGTTGATGTTCTTAAATCACTTGTATTACAATGTTTTTCCAGCATCTACCATGGGAAATCTGAGGGCTGGGGCATAGCTCAGTGGATTCAGTCCCCAACACCAGAAAAGAGACTTCTAGAAGAAAAAATGGCCTGTTAATCTTAACCCTGGGCAGCATCATAAAAGGACCTTGTCTGTCCAGTCCTCCCGGGTCATAGCTGAGAAATCTCAGGCCGAGAGAGAAGCACTGGCTTGTCCCATCAGTCACAGCACATTTCATGATGGACTTCCCTGTAAGCCCTCACCAGCATGCACACTGAATTTCGTGAGTCTTCTGCATATTTATTTCCATGCATTTCCGAGTTTCAATAAGTAGCTCTAGCTTTGGGCATCTGCAGTTCCACTCTGCTTGGAGATTGAATCTTGGGAGTAGCGTGGGCCAGGCAGGGCCCTTCCTCTGACATGGGTAACTAGAAACTGTTGCATCCCTCTCTCCGTCCCTGCCTCGGAGATCGTCCTCTTAGAATGCACTCTGTGCGGATAGTCACGCTCATCAGAATCCATTACACTCTGTTTCCTTTCTCACCTCCTGCTCCAGCTCTCCATTGTTGCCAGAGCACAGAGAACTTGATGCTTTTTTGATTTCTGTTTAGAATAGCTCAAATCAGAGTGCGTCTGACCAGGCCTGTTTGTCCCTCCCCCATGCTACGCTAAAGAGGATTTAGACTTCATTCAGAATGCACAAGAGTGCGCGTGTGCATGCACACACACACATGCTAACACACAAAATGGACTGTGAATGGATGTAACTGTATTGTAGGAGATAAAAATACAAGCCTAAACTTTACCTTGACCCAAATATGTCACCAAAGTCTCCGATGTTGTCCCTTAATCATGATATCTTTGTTAGACTTTTTTTCTTTTTGTTTTTTTGTGGTAAGGTCTCACTCTAGCTCAGGCTGACCTGAAATTCACTACATAGTCTCAGAATGGCCTCAAACTCACTGTGATCCTCCTACCCCTGCCTCCTGAGCGCCGGGATTAGAGGCCTGTGCCACCACACCCAGCTGACTTCTCTCTCTCTCTCTCTCTCTCCCTCTCTTTTTCTTTTTTTGTCATTATGCTGGGAGAATTTCTGTTATTTGGGTTTTGTTTGGCTTTTCACAGGGCTTTTGGTTTTAAGTTTGAGGGGACTGTGTGAGCGTGCATAGATGAGTGTATGTGCGTATTTGTGTGTGTGTTGCATTTTGTTTTTATTAAGTGTAAATTTTTTTGGTAGTATTTGGGATTATACCCCATCTTCAAGTTTTTTTTTTGTTTGTTTGTTTGTTTTTGTCCTAAAAAGTGTCCCTTTTTAGGATGCCTGGGAGTCCTAGGAGTTTGCAGAAAATGTGAAGTTACTGTGCATTTCAGAAAGCAGGGTGAAGGGGTAGGACAGATGGCTTAGCAATTAAGGCACTTCCCTGCAAAGCCAAAGGACCCAGGTTCAATTCCTCAGTACTCACATAAGACAGATGCACAAGGTGGTGCATACATCTGGAGTTCATTGGCAGGAGGCCCTAGCACACCCATTCTCTCTCTCTCTCTCTCTCTCTCTCTCTCTCTCTCTCTCTCTCTCTCTCTCTCAAATAAATAAGTAAAATATTTTTAGAAAAAGAAAGTAGAGGCTGAAGAGATGGTTTAGCATTAAGGCAATTGCCTGTAAAGACCAAGGACCCAGTACCCAGATAAGCCAGATGCACAAGGTGGCACACACATCTGGAGTTTGTTTGCAGCAACTGGAGGCCCTGGCACACCCATTCTCTCTCTCTCAAATAAAATAAACTGTAAAAATGAAAATTTGAGGTTTTGAGGGAAAAACGAGTAGAGCTGCAAGCACGTGGAAGAGAGCTAAACTGAGGCTTTCAAGAAAAAGACTGAGGGCTGGAGAGGTGGCGTAGCAGTTAATACACTTGTCTGCAAAGCCAAAGGACCTCCATTCCCCAGAACCCACATAAGCATGCGTGTGTCTGGAGTTCGTTTGCAGTGGCTGGAGGTCCTGGCGCACCCATTCTCTCCAAAGTCTTCAGCTGCTGCAAACTCCAAGCATATGTGCTACCTTGTGCATCTGGCTTATGTGAGTCCTAGGGAATCAAACCTGGGTTCTTTGGCTTTGCAGGCAGGCGCCTTAAGCACTAAGCCATCCCTCCAACCCTGTGATTGCTTTCTAAATTACCATAATCATTTCTGTGACTGTATTCCTAGCACTTGGGAGGCAACGACAGGATCATTGCCACTAGTCTGAGTCAGCCTAGGATATACAGTAAAACAAAAACCTGTGGCTGAGGGAAAACAGAATCAGTACATGCACTTTGTGAAAAGAATATATAAAGGGCTGGGGAGATGGCTCAGCAGTTAAGGTGCTTGTTTGCAAAGCCTGCCAGCCTAGGTTCAATTCCCCAGTCTTCACATAAAGCCAGATGCAAAGTGATATGTAAATCTGGAATTCATTTGCAGAGGCAAGAGGTCTCTCTCTCTCTCTCTCTCTCTCTCTCTCTCTCTCTCTCTCTCTCTCTCTCTCCCCCCTTGCAAATAAATGAATAAATAAATTTTTTGTTGTTTTGTTTTGTTTTGTTTTCCAAGGTAGGGTCTCACTCTAGTTTAGGCTGACCTGGAATTCACTATGTAGTGTCAGGTTGGCCTGGCACTCACAGAGATCCCGGATGAATAAATAATTTTTAAAAGAATGTATAAGCATGCTGGGAGTGGTGGCACACGCCTTTAATTCCAGCCCTTGGGAGGCAGAGGTAGGAGGATCGCCCATGAGTTCGAGGCCACCCTACATAGTGAATTCCAGATCAGCCTGGGCTACAGTAAAACCCTACATAGAAAAACCAAAAAAAAAAAAAAAAAAAAAAAAAGAATATGCAAGCAGTAACCTTTAACTCCATTCACATGACTTAAAGACATACAAGAGTATCTGAAAATACTAAGAATGGAGTCATGAGGCCTGCAGGGCAAAGGAAGGGTCAGGAAGATTGTGGGGAGTTTCAGGCCAGCCTCAAAGTAGATTAATGGTCAAAATGAAAAACAAAAAATTTTTGTTGTTTTTTCAAAGTAAGGTCTCACTCTAGCCCAGACTGACCCAGAACTCACTCTAGACCCAAACTGGCCTCAAACTCACAGTGATCTTCCTACCTCTGTGTCCCAATGGCTGAGGCTAAAGGCATGTGCCACCATGCCCTGCCCAGCCCTAAATATAACTATATATATATATATATATATATATATATTTTTTTTTTTTTTTTTTTTTTTTTTGATGTAGGGTTTCGCTCTAGCCCAGGCTGACCTGGAATTCACGATGTAGACTCAGGGTGGCCTCAAATTTATGGCAACCTCCTCCTACCTCTGCTAAAAAAATATATATATATATTTCTTAATGAAAGGGAAGTTAAAATGCTTAGGATAAAAATGCTTCTTATAAAAATTTGACTTTTGAGCTGGGCATGGTTGCGCACGCCTTTAATCCCAGCATTCGGGAGGCAGAGGTAGGAGGATCGTCATGAGTTCAAGGCCACCCTGAGAGTACCTCGTGAATTCCAGGTCAGCCTGAACTAAAGTGAGACCCTACCTCAAAAAAATTAAATACATATATATATATATTTAACTTTAAAGTTGTTTGTGGATGTATTTGTGGACAAAGGAAGCATATGATTAGAGACATTTTCCAGAAAGAGGACACTTTCTCTACCACACTCTTATCTTCTCTCAGGTGTTCCACCCCACCTGCCATGCTGTGCCCCAGCTAGCAGGGTTCCACTGTGCCCTGCCCGAGCTGGAGTTGTTTCTGCAGCCTGCTGAATCTTTTCCTAAAAGGTGGCAGCTACTCATTAGCAAAGCCCAGTGTTGATGGCAGGCTGAACAGGAGAGCGTTCAGCAGGAGAAATGTTCTGGAGTAAGGCATGCTGGCTCTCCCCTGTAACCTATAATCACAACACTCAGGAGGGAGAGACAGAGGTGGGAGGGGGGATCAAGAGTCAAGTGTTCAAGGCCTGTCTCAATACATAGCTCCAGACTAACCTGGGTGTTCTTCACCACCACCACCACCACCACCACACATACACACCCCGCCATTTCTCTTGATAGTGTAAGGGACCAAGAATTGCTAAGAAAGACACCAGACCCGAATACTCGAATAATATGTAAAAGCAAAGAGTGTTTATTCTGCAGAATCAGCCAGCATGTGCAGTCAACCATTCATACAAAATGGCAACCCTGAGAGGAGCTCGCAGGCCCCTTTTAAGCCCAGCTAGGGGAATTCTAGGAGGGTTAGGTCATCTTCTAATGCGATTGGCTAAGCAAGCAGTAGTTACATTTGTACACCTTTGATTGTCTGTGGCCCAGATTTTACCATCCTTGGACATGTTTAGACATGTTTTAGAGACTTTGCAGGACCTGACTCAGCCCTGGAGCCCACTATCTTGGGCAAGTCCTTTTTTTGGTCATAGTCTAGAGGTATTGCAGGAACTGACTCAGGCCCCCCGGCTATCTTGCTTTCTTCCCCAGCTACATGTCAGGGTCGCTGTTGATTAACAGCCCTTTGTTCATGGTTTTTCCCAGAAGTCTTGCCTGACTCTCCGGGAAACTGAAACTTTGGCCTAGCTGTAAACTGGAGCAAATTTGATCCTCTCATTCCGCCCTTGAGATAGGTTCCATTTCAAATCCTTGAGAGGGGTCTAGGGGTTGATATTGGGACTTTAATACCATAAGCTGAACGGTAGACATGCGTTCTTTGACAAACCTTATGAGAGTGTTAAGGATATAGGGCCCACAGATGAGGGCGAGTAGCAACAGCATCAGGGGCCCTGTCACCGCTGAAAGGAGGGTCGTGAGCCAAGGGGACCAAGTTCCAATAGGGGCTGAGTGGGATGTGGAATTAACAATCGTCCCTGTAGCCATGTTAGTAAACACCCATGTGAGGTTATATGGCTCATGAGGGTTAGGTCCAGTAAGGGCCAAACCCACTGCAGAGATCAAGATCAGGATTTGTAGTGTTAGCTTTAGTGGATCCAGTAGGTGGGGCTGAATCTCCTATCCTTCTGGAGTCGAGTGTCAGGAGGCCTCTCCTGTTGGTGTTGTAAGTATCCAGGGTCAACCTTCACGGCTATGGGCATGGTCAAGATTACCATGTGAGTGCCTTTCCAGCGTGACTCAAGAGTCTTGTGATTGTGTCCTTAATTCAGACTTCATCACTTGGTTCAAAGCAATGGGGGTTAGGCGGGGGAGCTGACTCATAGATTTGGTGTATATCCGGCCAAATCTGTTTCTGGACCTTATGGAGGGCTTATGGGGATTCCAGGAGCTCCTGATGGTCAAATTCTGCAAGGTTAGGCAGAAGGCCCTCCCATGTAGTTTCTCAAAGGGAGTTACTGCCAGTTTCTAAGGTTAATTTAGTTAAGGTCTCCTTTAAAGTCTGATCCATTCTCTCTACCTGGCCTGAATTCTGGGGACAGTAGGCAAAATGAAGTTTCCAATCTGTCCCCACAATCTGTTACCTGAGAAATGAAGGCAGGTTCATTATCAGATCCCGACAATGAAGACAGTCCTTAACCAGCAATGTGGTGGCCGTCCTTCCTAGAATTCGAGTCAGCACCCCCTTAGCGATGCCTTTGTTTTCATCCACATCCAGATGGAAAGGCTTGTAGATGTCCGGCAGGGCCAGTGCTGGGGCCTTAAGGAGTGCCTCCTTGGGCCGGTGGAAGGCTCTATCTCTGGAGTCCAGTCCAAGGCATTCTCCTGCTCCTTTGTGGCCTCATAGAGAGGCTTAGCAATTTCCACGAATCCGAATCCTGGCACCCAGAGTCTACAGAAGCCTGCCCAGCCCAAGAACTCACGAACTCTGAGCAAGGTGCCAGTCACCAAACAATAGGTGTCTTTGTCTGGGGCAGCTATAAGGAGGTCATCTACATACTGTAGAAGAGTTATTTGGGGGTGTGCCTGCCAGTACTCATCCAGGTCTTAATGGAGTGCCTCATCAAAGACGGTGGGCGAGTTCTTAAACCCTTGTGGCAGCCTAGCCCAGGTCAGCTGTCCTTTGAAGCCACAGTCACTCCATTCAAAGGCGAACAAGGGTTGGCTAGCTGGAGCCAGTGGCAGCTGATGAATGCGTCCTCAAGATCCCACACCGCAGAGACATCCCACTCAGGCGGCGAACTGCTCAGCAGGGCGTACGGATCGGGCACTGTGGGGTGAATGTCTTCTAGTCTTTTATTAACTTTCCTTAAGTCCTACACAGGTCGGTAGTCATTGGAGTGGGGTTTTCTTACCAGCAGAAGGAGGGTGTTCCAGGCAGACTGGCAAGGAACTAATAAGGTCCTTCGCTTCAGGGTTGAGGGGTGTGTAAGTCTGGTAGTCGCTCTAGGAAGGCCCCTGGGCTTTCCTCCTTACCTTATGTGGTGGTTTGAATAGATGGCCCCCAATATATCCAGTTTTTTATTTATTTGTAGTTTGCATCTGCAGTCACCTGGCTGGAGGCAGTGTCACTGGGTGGATCTTGAGGTGTGGTGGTGGGTTTCAGATTTCAATCTAAAAATATGCAAAATGTGCCTAGCTGGAGTTCCTGAAGTATGCTGTGGCTTTGGGCTTTTAGACTTGTACTTCTCTCTCTCTGCTTGGTCCTGTGAAGGCAGGCCAGCTTCTTCTGCCATTATGGAACTATCCCTGGATCTGTAAGCTTCAATAAATCCCTTCCTCCATAACTGTGCCTGGTCTGGAAGTTTATCTCAGTGAACCTGAATCTGTCTGCTACACCTTGTATGACCTGGCCTACTTTAGACAAATTTGTAGGCCTTCTGGCAGCCTCCCAGAGACCACCCATTAGAATCTGGCGGTAGACCTTCAGCCTCTCCTGACCTGCAGGGTCGTTAGGGTTCCAGTTTGGGCGAATCAAGGGAAAAGCCGTGTCAATGTCGGCCTAGACCACTGTGGGCTGCCCATTTGGCCCTGGAACTGACTTTTGGGCTGCAGCTAGCACCCGTTCTCTTTCCTCGGTCGTGAAGACTCTGACCTGGAATTCACCATGTAGTCTCAGGATGGCCTTGAACTCACAGCTGTCCTCTAACCTCTGCCTCCCGAGTGCTGGGATTAAACACGTGCACCACCACGTCCGGCTTCATTTTTACTTTATGTATTTGCATGCGTGGGGGAGCCATACCAGGACCTCTTGCAGACGATTACACCACTTTTTGAATGTGGCTTACATGGGTGGCTTGGGAATTGAACCTGTGCCAGCAGGTTTTACAAACAAGCATCTTTAATTTCTGAACCACTTTCCCAGCCCCGTCCATTTCTAACTAACATCCTTGTTTAGAGTTCCTTACTATTACAGCACTTAGAAGACAGGGAAATGTGAGTTTGAAGCCATCCTGGTCTGCACAATGAAAGCTGGTCTCAAAAACAACCAAAGATAGGGTCTGGGGAGATGGCATGAGAATCTAAGTTTGGATCACAAACACCCACAGAAAAGCCCAGCATGATGTGACAAAAACCTGCAATCCCAGTGCTGTGGAAGTGGAAGGAACCCTGAAACCTGCAGGCTAGCTACGCTTCAAATCAGTGAGCTAAGGGTTCAGTGAGAGACACTGCAGGGCCGGGTGTGCTGACAAACACCTTTAATCCCAGCATTTGGGAGGCAGAGGTAGGAGGATCGCCATGAGTTCAAGGCCACCCTGAGACTACATAGTGAATTCCAGGTCAGCCTGAGCTTGAGTGAGACCCTACCTTGAAAAACCAAAAATAAATAAATAATAATAATAAAGTATAGACCAGGTGTGGTGGCACACACCTTTAATCCCAGAACTGAGAAGGCAGAGGTAGGAGGATCACTATGAGTTCAAGGCCAGCCTGAGACTACATAGTGAATTCCAGGTCAGCCTGGGCTAGAGCAAGACCCTCCATCTGGAGAGATGGCTTAGTGGTTAAGCCACTTGCCTGCAAAGCCAAAGGACCCAGGTTCAATCTCCCAGGACTCATATTAGCCAGATATACAAGGGGTCACACTGGAGTTCGTTTGCTGTGTCCAGAGGCCCTGGTGTGCCCATTCTCTCTCTCTCTCTCTCTCTTCCTGCTTATTTCTCTCTCTCAAATAAATAAATTAAAAGGTGTAGGAAGCTGGAGAGATGGCACAGTGGTTAAGGAGCCTGCCTGCAAAGCCTAAGGAGCTAGGTTTGATTCCCTAGTACCTGCATAAAGCCAGATGCACAAGGTGGTGCATGGGGGTTCTGGAGTTCATTTACAGTAGCTCAAGGTTTTGGTGCACTCATTCACTCTGCTTCTTTCTCCCTTTCGCTCAGATATATATGTATATCTGGCTCTTGGATATCTTATTATTATTATTATTATTATTATTTTGTTGTTTCTCAAGGAAGGGTCTCACTCTAGCTCAGGCTGCCTTTTGAATTCACTCTGTTCTCAGGGTGGCATTGAACTCAAGGCTTTATTAAAATATATATATATTTGCTGGGCATGGTGGCACACACCTTTAATCCTAGCACTTGGGAGGCAGAGGTAGGAGGATCCCTGTGAGTCTGAGGCCACCCTGAGACTACATAGTAAATTCCAGGCCAGCCTGGGCTAGAGCGAGACCCTACCTCAGAAAGAAAAAAATCACAATTATGTATTAATTATAATAGAAAAAAATGTATGTTATGGTTAGGGGTAAAATCGAGTGTTAGAAATGCTTGCTGACAAAGTGCACAGTCCTGGATGATTCAATCCTTATACTGCGGAAGAAATAAACCAAAAAAGTAAAGTTGTTGCCTTGTGTGTATCTTTCTTTCTTTCTTTTTTTTTTTTTTTTTTTTTTTTTTTTGTTTTGTTTTGTTTTTTTGTTTTTTTGAGATAGGGTCTCACTCTAGTTTAGGCTGTTCTAAAATTCACTATGTAGTCTCAGGGTAGCCTTGAACTCTTGGAGATCCTCCTACCTCTGCCTCCCAGAGTGCTGAGATTAAATGTGTGTCACCACACCCAGCTTAGTTTTAAGCAACTGTGTACATACCTTTTCAACATGGACTAGGGTTTAACATCTAGAGGGAAATTAAGCAAGGAATTGCTAGAGACCCCAAAACGAATCCATCTGAAGGACAAAAATGAGCAGTCTTCAATTGACTTCTAATTAGTTTGTTTAATTTTCTATATGAAAGCAAAATTTTCTTCCTGTATTGTTTAATCTACCTGCGTTAGTACTTCCCTGGCAGGTGGCTGAAAATTCATATTAGTTCAATTATTGAACTTTGTGTTATATCAGCCATAACTGTTTCCCTTGAGTCCTAATTAAAAAGGTTTAATCAAACTTAATGCCCACAGCATTTGTGCTTAAAAAATAAATAAATAAAATAAATCACCATTGTATTATTCTACCTACTCTTGGAAAATAGAGAAAAAGAGAGGATCTTCTCTCTCAAAGGGTTAAAACCTGAGAAATATATTTTTTAACTCACTGGAAAATGGTTCTCACATTCCAAAGGGTGAGGAAGAAAATATGAAGTCACTTGGAATGGATTTGTTCAGCACAGGAAGAGCTGGCTCACTTTGCATGTGAACTGCCAAGCTCACCCGCCATGGGGGGAAGCCTTGCTCTTACTTTCTTATTCACATGCAACTGTAGTCTTAGGGAAATGAAAATCCCAATGGAGATAAAATTATTCAGATGGATTTAATGTATATACATACCACTTGACCAAGTCTATCAGACCTGGCTTTGGCTTCAGAGGTGGTTTTCCCATTACCCTCCGTGGGCTTTGGATAGGAATCAAAGTCAGTTTTGAAGCAGTGCATCCTCATTTGAGTTTTGTACCTAATTACCATTGGGTTGCATTAAAACGCTCTGCTGAGCAATGATTATTGCGTCTCCTAAAGAGCCAACTCTCAAGCTGGGTGTGGTGGCTCACACCTTTAAGCCCTGCACTAGGCAGACAGAGGTAGGCGGATCGTGAGTTCAAGGCCATCCTGAGACTACATACTGAATTCCAGGTCAGCCCAAGCTAGAGCGAGACCCTACCTCAAAAAAAACAACAAAAAGCCAATTCTCAGAAGCGTCTGAAGTAACCTGAAATCTAGCATTTTCCCAGCTTCACTGGGAGCTGAAACATGCTATAGGAACCCCCATTTCAGATCCTAATTTGTTTTGCAAGAACAGAGCTGCCTAGGCAGGACCAGGAAGCAGATGAGGGCTCTCTGGAGAGATGACACCAGCTCTCATTCTAAAATAGACCATGTCCCACCCTTCACTGCTGAACCTCCTTTTCTTACCCTCCCCCCCCCCCACATTGCTGGACAGTGTGAATGAATGGACTTATTCTTCGGAGCCCGAATCACATGAATCTAAGGAACCCTCTCGTACCAGCACGCGCAGCTGCACTCCAGTGCACCCCCTGGGACTGGCTGGGGAAGTTCTGCCAGTGTGTTCTCTCCCTCCACAGGCCGCTGGAGCAAGCACACCTCCTACCACTTCATTATGTCAGGGCTTTGTCTGGGCCACGACTAAATCCACAGAGCAGGGAGTTCCAGGCAGCCAAGTGGTGGAGCTGGGAGGGATTCTAATGGTTGAGACAGACCTTGCCTTGTGTCGAGTGTTTGCGCTGGCACCCAGGCAAATCCCAGCGCCCGGCTTGCCAAAGCTTCCCTGGGTACCCCCTCCCCAACTGCTTCCCACCTGCTTACTACCCCTCATCTACCTTTCCCTTGACAAAAGATCGCTGTGTTCTTTACCGAATTCTAACACATAGTATGTGTTCAGTAAATTGTGTGTGTGTGTTTTCGAGCTAGGGTCTCCGGAGGTAAGGTCTCGCCCTAGCCCAAACTGACCTGGAATTCACTATGTAGTGTCAAGGTAGCTTTGAATTCATGCCCATCCTCCCACCTCTGCCTCCCAAATGCTGGGATTAAAAATGTGCACCACCACACCAGATTCAGGAAATATTTATGGACCGAATAACAACACCAGGGCTGGGAAGATGGCCCAGTGGATCAAGTTTATTTTTCCCCCCCTTTGGTTTTTCGAGTTAGGGCCTCAATCTAGCCCAGGCTGACCTGGAATTCCCTGTGTAATCTCAGGGTGGCCTTGAACTCATGGTGATCTTCTTTCCTCTGCCTCCTGAGTGCTGTGATTAAAGGCGTGTGCCACTACAACCGGCTCTGGATCAAGTTCTTGCAGTTCAGATGTCTGACACTCATGGCAATGCCCGGATGTAATCCCATCCAGTCTTCAGGAGACTGAGGCGGGGACCGTCAGGGTAGGTAAGCTTGCCAGCTAGCTAGCTAACCAAATCAGTGACTTCTGGGGTCAAACCCCATCTCAATAACTAAAGTGGACAGCAATCAAGGAAGACATTACTTATCAACCCTTGGCCTCCACACACACGAGCACACACGTATGTGCCCACACACATGAATATATACACCACACACCACCACTGCCACCACACGTGGCTAAAATTGACTTGTCAGCTAGACTGCTAGAAATGATCAGAACTGCCTCTGCCCAGAGGCCCCCAGTATTCAAAAATTCTGGGGCTACTGGGCACAGTAGCACATGGCTATAATCCCAACACACTCAGGAGGTAGAGACAAAAGGATCAGAAGTTGAAGGTCATCCTTAGGGGGCCAGGGGCATAATGTATCACAAGGTCACCCTTGGCTACATAGTGGATTTGAGGTCAGCCCGAGATACAAGAGACCTGTCTCAAAAATAAAACATGGCTGGAGAGATGGCTCAGTGGTTAAACTAAGGACCCTAGTTCAATTCCCTAGTACCCATGAGTTGCAGTCAGGTTCGCATGGCTGGTAGAAATCACCCAACCAAGAGCAGCTTCTGGGAAAAAGAGGTTTATTTTGGCTTACAGGCTGAAGGAGAAGCTCCACGATGGCAGGGGGAAATGATGGCATGAGCAGAGGGTGGACATCACCTCCTGGCCAACATCAGGTGGACAACAGCAACAGGAGAGTGGACCAAACACTGGCATGGGGAAACTGGCTATAACACCCATAAGCCCACCCCCTACAATACACTCCCTCCAGAAGACGTTAATTCCCAAATCTCCATCAGCTGGGAACCTAGCATTCAGAACATCTAAGTTTATGGGGGACACCTGAATCAAACCACCACACCACATAAATCCTGATGCACAAAGTCGCACCTGTCTAGAGTTCGTTTGCAGTGGCTAGAGGCCCTGACACATCCATTCTCTGCCTTTTTCTCTGTTCCTCTCTCTCTGTCTCCATACACACACACACACACACACACACACACACACACATATATGAAAAGGGTGTGGTGCTGCACGCCTTTAATCCCAGCACTTGGGAGGCAAAGATAGGAGGATCACCATGAGTTCCAGGCTACCCTAAGACTACATAGTGAATTCCAGGTCAGGCTGGGCTGGAGTGAGACCCTAACTCAAAAAATGTATTTTTTAGCCAAGCGTGGTGTCACGCACCTTTAATCCCAGTACTAGGGAGGCAGAGGTAGGAGGACGGCCATGAGTTCGAGGCCACCCTGAGACTACATAGTGAATTCCAGGTCAGCCTGGGCTAGAGTGAGACCCTACCTCGAAAAACCAAAAAAAAAAAAAAAAAAAAAAAAGATATATATATATATATATATATATATATGATATTTTATTTATTTATTTTGAGAGAGAGAGAGGAAGAGGTAGTTAGAGAGAAAGAGAGAAGAATGGGCACACCAGGGCCTCTAGCCACTGCAAACGAACTCCAGACGCATGCAACCCCTTGTGCATCTGGCTTACGTGGGTCCTGCAGAATTGAACCAGGGTCCTTAGGCTTCCAAGGCAAACGCCTTTACTGCTAACCCATTTTCCCAGCCCCCCCCCCCAATTTTTTTTTTTGAAAATAAAAATAGGGCTGGGGAAATGGCTTCGTGGTTAAGGCGCTTGCCTGCAAAGCTGAAGAACCATGGTTTGATTCCCCACGTAAACCAGCTGCACAAGGTAGCACATGCATCTGCAGTTTGTTTGCAGCAGCTGGAGGCCCTAGCATACCAATCTCTCTCTCTCTCAAGTAAATAATTAATAAATAAAATATTTTATTTTATTTTATTTTTTAAAATATATTTTATTTGCTTATTTATTTTGAGAGAAAGAGACAGAGAGAGAGACTGAGAGAGAGAGAGAATGGGCGTGCCAGGGCCTCCAGCCACTGCAAACGAACTCCAGACACGTGCACCCCCTTGTGCATCTGGCTTACATGGGTCCTGAAGAGTTGAACCAGGATCCTTTGGCTTTGCAGGCAAACTCCTTAACCGCTAAGCCATCTCTCCAGCCCAAATAAAATATTTTTAAAAATAAAATTTCACTTGTTCTTGCTCTCTCACTCCCTCTCATAAAAGGGGGGGTGCAGTCTGTTGGGCTTCCCTCAAAAAAAAAAAAATAAAGTAAAAAATAAATCAATAAAAGGTGAAAGAGGAGCACAGACACATTGAGGTTTTCCTCTGATCTCTACACGTGTGCCATGGCACATGTATGTAAGTAAATAAATAATAAACAAATAAAACAAACCCCGGAAACTTCCTACATGAAGTCATGGAGCCCCTGACAAGCATTGTACCCGGATTGCTACAGTGAGGAGAACCAGCTTGGCTTCATGGCCTCATGGACTGACTGACACGCAGAGAGAATTTTCTCTTTGTGTTGTCGCGTTTACCTTGCATCAGTCAATGGGCCTCTAAAAGTTTCTGGCCCGGGCCCTTTGGCACCTCTAAAAGGAGATTTGAAAAATCCTTCCTCATAGGGTTGAGGGAAGTCACGTGGTATAAGGTTTTCTTGAACAGTGCCCCTGGCATTGCTTGTCAGTCTTACCATTATAATTCCATCTCAGGCCCTGCAGATGGCTCCTCCAAGGGCTGGACCATCTGCAGAAGGAAACATGCTCATTCAAACATCTAGTAAGTGCTTCTAAGGAACCAAGAACTTAATGAGCAACAACTGTAGTACAGGAATGCATGTATTAACACAATTACTCCTCGTAAAGTTCTAAGAATTATTATTCATGGTTCACAAATAGGCAAACAGGCTTCCTAAGCCCAGCTCCATGGGAAAGCCAAAGTTCTCTGGCAAAGACGTGGCTTGGGTTGCAAAAGATGTGTTCCTCCTCCTCCCCCTCCCCTTCTTCCTCTTCCTCCCTTCTTCTTCCTTTTTTAGTTTATTCATTTATTTGAAAGTAGGGAGAGAGAGTATGAGTGTGCCAAGGCCTCAGCCACTGCATTCAAACTCCAGATGCTTGTGCCACCTAGTGGCAGGTGCGACCTTGTGCTTGCCTTACCTTTGTGCGTCTGGCTTACGTGGGATCTGGAGAATCGAACATGGGTCCTTAGGCTTTGCAGGCAAGCGCCTTAACTGCCAAGCCATCTCTCCAGCCCCTGCAAACAAACTCTAGATGCATGTGCCACTCTGTGCATCTGGCTTTACATGGCTACTGGGGGACTTAACCAAGGTTGTTATGCTTTGTAGGCAAGTGCCTTAACTGCTGAGCCATCTCTCTCTAAACCTGCTCCTCATTTCACACAACCAATGTAAGAGACACAAACCACAAGTGCAGAACCATAGGGTCACATGTAGCCTAGGCTAGCCTCAAACTCAATATGTAGTTGATGGTTTTGAATTCTCAATCCTCCTGCCTCCACTTCCCAAGTGCTGGAATTATAAGACAATGGTTTATCACACCCAGATACCTAGATATGCTTTTTCTTAGCCAATATGTGTCCTACATAAGACTGTGTGCATCATGAGACAGGACTTTCTGGAAGTCATAGAAAGGCCTTTTATGGGTGGGGAGATAGCTAAATGGTTAAAGTGCTTGCTTGCAAAGCCTGCCAGTCTGGGTTCAGTTCCCCAGTACCCACACGAAGCCAGATGCACAAAGTGGTGCATGCATCTGGAATTTGTATACAGTGGAAAGAATACTCTCTCTATTCCTCCCATTCTCCCTTCTCACAAAGGCTTTTTAAGCTAGATGTGGTGGCACATGTCTTTAATCCCTGTACTTGGGGGGCAGAGGGAGGACTGAAGTGGGTTCGAGGTCAGCCTGAGACTACATAGTGAATTCCAGGTCAGCCTGAGCTAGAGTGAGACCCTACCTCAGGGAAAAAAAAAAAAAAAAAAAAAAAGGAAAATGGGCCTGGGAGATGCTCAGTGGATGAAGAACTTGCAGCTCTTACAAATAAATACATAAATATGTAAATAAATATACATATGTATTTTGGTTTTTTCAAGGTAGGGTCCCATTCTAGCTCAGGCTGACCTGGAATTCACTATGCAGTCTCAGGGTGACCTTGAACTCATGGTGATCCTTCTACCTCTGCCTCCCAAGTGCTGGAATTAAAGGCGTGCACCACCACGCCCAGCTTTAAATAAAATATTTTTAAAAGAATAATGAGGGTTGGAGAGATGGCTTAGTGGTTAAGGCGCTTGCCTGCAAAGCTAAAGGACCTCAGTTTGATTCCCCAAGACCCAAGTAAGCCAGATGCACAAGGTGCATGCATCTGGAGTTCGTTTGCAGTGGCCAGGAAACCCTGGCATGCTCATTCTCTCTCTCTCTCTCTCTGCCTCTTTCAAATAAATAAATAAAAATAAAAATATTAAAAAAGAATAATGATTATTTATTTATTCGGAAGCAGAGAGAGATAGAGAGACAGACTGAGAAGATGGGTGCACCAGGGCCTCCAGCCACTGCAAAACCTAATGACTTGAGTTTGATTCCCCAGTATCCACGCAGAGCCAAATGCACAAAGTGGCACAGGCACCTAGAGTTCATTGGCTGAGGCTATAGAGGTCCTGGCATGTCCACTCTGTCTCTCTCTCTGCTGGGTATGCTGATGCATGCCTTTAATCCCAGCATTTGGGAGACAGAGGTCAGAGGATTGCTGTGAGTTTGAGGCCAGTCTGAAACTACATAGTGAATTCCAGGTCAGCCTGGGCTAGAGTGAAACACTACCTTGAACCCTCCCCAACAACAACAACAAGAAAATATTTTTTAAAAAGACAGGATGGCTCAGGGGTTAAAGGTATTTATTTGTAAAGTCTGCCAATTTGGGTTCAATTTCCCAGTACCCACATAAAGCCAGATGAACAAAGTGGTATGTGTATCTGGAGTTCCATTGCAGTGGCAAGAGCCCTGATCTCTCACTGCTCATAAATAAATAAAATTTAGCCAGACATGATGACGTGTGTCTTTAATCCCAGCACTTGGGAGGCAGAGGTAGGGGGATCGCCACCTGGAGACTACATAGTGAATTCCAGGTCAGTCTGGGCCAGAGTGAGACCCTACCTTGAAAAAGGAACAAAATGGGAAAAAAAAATATAGTAAAAATAATCATGAACAAAAAATAAATAATAAAATTAAGATGGCATGTGTGTGTTGGGAGCTTGGGGAAACTTGATTTCTGCCCTGTTCCCACCTGCTTCCGTTGTAATTTGCTTTAAAATACTTCCTTATAAACAGTGTAACATAAATTAACTTTAATCTCCCATCTAGGGGAGGTGAGTTACCATTAGAGTGCCCCTATTAGGAACCCACACTCCAGGGGTGTTTAGTCATAGCTTCAAGTGCCCCTAATCAGGAACCCACATCCCCAGGTGGCTACTTGAGCATTTCAAGGGTCTTTATGGAAATTTATACCAGAAGGCTCATCAGTTAGCATAAAGGATGTCAGAAACACATTTTTTTCTTTTGCTTTTCTGAGGTAGGGTCTCACTCTAGCTCAGGCTGACCCGGAATTCACAACGTAGTCTCTGGGTGGCCTTGAATTCACAGAGACCCTCCCACCTCTGCCTCCTGAGTGCTGGGATTAAAGGCGTGCGCCACCACACCAGGCCAGAAATACATTTTTATTGGTGAAATGAATGGTTGAATGGTGTCCTAGGCCCTTGGCAGGCTAGGAAGGGTTCCTAGTCCTTGTCTCTCTTGTACCAATGTGATCAACGTGCCCAGAGTGTAAGGTAGGGTCTCACTCTAGCCCAGGCTGGCCTGGATTTCACTATGTAGTCTCAGGGTGGCCTAGAACTCCCAGTGATCCTCCCACCTTTTTTCTTTTCTTTTCTTTCCTTTTCTTTCCTTTTCTTTTCTTTTCTTTTTTTTTTTCTTTTCTTTTCTTGTTAAAGAGTCTAAGTTTCTTGACAGCGGGCATGTATATTGGCTTGACTCATAGCTTAAAACCCAGTTCAAAGGAGTGTGATTGAGAATGGGGCTGGGCATGTGGCTCAGGGGTAGAGCATTTGCCCACCGCCCCAGAATGCACCAGGCCCTAGGTTCAATCCCCATTAAAACAAGCTGGGCGTGGTGGCTCACGCTTTTAATCCCAGCACTCAGGCGGCAGAGATAGGAGGATTGCTGTGAGTTCAAGGCCAGCCTGAGACTCCATAATGAATTGCAGGTCAGCCTGGGCTAGAGAGAGAGCCTACCTCGAGAAAAAATACCACCAAACTGTAACACAGTGGGGAGTCTGAGCAGCACCTCGGGTATCAGGAATTGTCACTGGGGTTCCGGCACGTCTGGGCACATCTGGCAAACTGGTAAGGCAGGGCTGAAAAGAACCTGCTGCCTTGGGGGCAGAAGAGGCTTCCTGGAACAGAACTAACCCATTGTACTGGTAGGGAGAATGAAGGGGAGCCGCCTAAGAAAGGCTTAGTCATTGCACGGGGGGACTTAAAAGCAGCGTGGGTAGCTGTTACTCAGATCTGTCCTCATTCTAGGCCCATGAAATCCTGTCTAGAGATCTCTAAGGGAGAGAAACAGTTCTGAGCAAAAGCACAGAGTGGCTTCACTGAAAAGTGCCTGAAACATTGGGCGCAGCAGCCCGCTTGGGGGTTCCCCTCGCAGTAGGTCAACAGGGCGAGCTCCATTTCTGACCACACACTGAGCCAAGGAGGGGGAGGGGGACGGGGGCGGGAGGGACTGGTGTGCATAACAACCTGCTTGCTTGCCAAGTCCCCCATTTAAGGAACCCCCAGAAAGACCCAGGTGCCCTAACAGTAGGCAGGGAAGTAGAAGAAGGGGTGAAGTTCAAGTTAGTGTTGTGAATTGAACCCCATTAATCCTGAGGTTGATGAGTTTGAACACCGTGCCAAACTATCCTGAGGTATACTTGCCAAGCAACTGACACACGCCTGTTAAACCAGCTCCTGAAGACTGCCACGAGTTCTCGACCAGCCTGGGCTACACAGTATTGGGCTGGCCAGGGCTACATAGCAAGAGCCTGTCTCAAAACAAAAACCATGAAGGCCGGCATGGTGGTGCACGCCTTTAATCCCAGCACTGGGGAGGCAGAGGTAGGAGGATTGCTGTCAATTCGACTACAGACTACAGGGCTGGAAACATGGATCAGTGGTTAATGTGCTTGCTTGCAAAGCCTGATGGTCTGGGTTCTGAGGAATCAAACCTGGGTCCCTAGGCTTCACAGGCAAGGGCCTTAACTGCTAAACCATCTTCCCAGCCCCATTTTTTTTTTTTTTTTCTTTTTTGGTGTTTCGAGGAAGGGTTTCACTCTAGCCCAAGCTGACCTGAACCTAGAATTCACTATGTAATCTCTGGCTGGCCTCAAACTCATGACCATTCTCCTACCTACTTCCCAACTGCTGGGATTAAAGGTATGTGCCACCATGCCAGGCCCTTGTTTTTTGTTTTTCTTTTTTTTTTTTTTTTTTCCCCAGGTAGGGTCTCACTCTAACCCAAGGTGACCTGGAATTAACTCTGTACTCTCCAGGTGGCCTTGAACTCATGGTGATCCTCCTACATCTGCCTCCCCAGAGCTGGGATTAAAGGCATGCACCACCATGCCAGGCCTGCCCTTGTTTGTTTGTTTTTTTCAATTTTTTAAAAAAAATTTTTGTTTATTTTTATTTATTTATTTGAGAGCGACAGACAGAGAGAAAGAGGCAGAGAGAGAGAGAGAGAAAGAGACAGAGAGAGAGGGAGAATGGGCGCACCAGGGCTTCCAGCCACTGCAGACGAACTCCAGACGCGTGTGCCCCCTTGTGCATCTGGCTAACGTGGGTTAAAACAGGGGAATCGAGCCTCGAACTGGGGTCCTTAAGCTTCACAGGCAAGTGCTTAACCGCTAAGCCACCTCTCCAGCCCTCAAATTTTTTTTATTAACAACTTCCATGATTATAAGAAATATCCCATGGTAATGTCCTCCCATCCCCCACTTTTCCCTTTGAAATTCCAATCTCCATCATATCTCCTCCCCTTCTCAATCACTCTCTTTTATTTTGATGCCATGATCTTTTCCCCCTATTATGATGGCCTTGTGTACGTAGTGTCAGGCACTGTGAGGTCATGGATATCCAGGGCATTTTGTGTCTGGTGGGGGGGAGCACATTGTAAGGAGTCCTACCCTTCCTTTGGCTCTTACATTCTTTCTGCCATCTCTTCCTCAATAGACCCTGAGCCTTGGAAGGTGTGATAGAGATATTGCAGTAGTGAGCACTCCTGTCACTTCTTTCCAGCACCATGATGCCTTCTGAGTCATCCCAAGGTCACTGCCATCTGAGAAGAGAAGATTCTCTACCAAAAGTGAGAGTAGCATTAATATAAGGGTATGAATATTAGAGAAGTGCTTACTGGGCAGTTTGATAAACATAGTATATATACATTTATCCAGACAGCAGCAGATGTTACACTCCTAGGGCTCATGACTACCCCTGTTGTAGATTTTCAGTATCAGGGATGTATTCCCTACCATGGAGTGGGCCTCCAGTCTAATTAGAGGGCAGTTGGTTTCCACCATGACAGACGTGCCAATATTGCACCCGTTGGCTCATTTGGCCTGGCTGGCCAAATATAAAGCTTGCAGTGTCCATTTGCCCTTAGGTTTTTGAGACAGGGTCTCATGTAGCCCGCTGGCCTTGAACTCACCATGCAGCTGCTTGAACTTCTGATTCTCCTGTCCCACCTCCCAAGTGCTGGGTTTACAGGCATGCACTACCATGTCCAGTTTATGCAGTGCTGGGAATCGAACCTAGGATTTTGTTATACATGCTATGCATGCTCTTTTCTAACAGAGCTGCATCCCCAGCACTATTTATGTTTTCTTGGGGTTTTTATGAGGCAGAGCCTCACTCTATAGCCCCAGACTGGTCTCTAACTCATGGCTAGGCCTCCTACATCAGCCTCTTGAATGCTGGGATTTTAAGAATAAGGCACCAGGCCTGGCCTCTATTTATTTATTTATTATTTACTTTTTATTTTATTTTTTTGTTTTTTTGAGGTAGGGTCTCATTCTAGCTCAGGCTGACCTAAAATACACTATGTAGTCTCAGGGTGGCCTTGAACTCACGGTGATCTACCTACCTCTGCCTCCTGAGTGCTGGGTTTAAAGGCTTCTTATGCCACCACGTCTGGCAGCCTTATTTATTTGTAAAGTTTATTTGTGAAAGCAATGTTAGCAACTGAACCCAGGGCCTCCTGAGTTGTAAGAAAGCACAGGCTACCTCTGAACTCTATCTGGCTCTCGGTGGTCCTAAGAATCCCCTCCTGCAGAGTGCATGCTCTTTAGTAAAAGATCTAGAAGAAATGCCCTAGGAAAAGGGGGTAACTTTGGCTGCTTCCCAGCCTCCCTCATAATTGCTTTCCTTTACAAAACAAAGGCATAGCTTTTCCTTATCTAAATCTGACAAAGGTGAAAAACTTTCCCCTCAGGCGAAACCCACCCGGACAGCAAAGAAAGAGACTGCTGACTGAGAAGTGAATGGGTTACAGCAGCATGCCTTTCATTAGCTTGGGGGTGTTTCCTTACCTTGATTTCCCCGCTCCCTTTTTTTTTTTTTTTTTTCTTTCTCTAGCCCAGGCTGACCTGGAATTCACTATGTAGTCTCAGGCTGGCCTTGAACTCATGGCAGTCCTCCCACCTCTGCTGGGATTAAAGGTGTGCGGCACCAGGCCTGGCTGATTCTTTCCCTTATTTTATTCATTTACTTGTTTGCTTTTTAAAAAAAAATACTTTATTTTTATTTATTTATTTGAGAAAGAGAGAGAAAGAGGCAGAGGGGGAGAGAGAGAGAGGGGGGCGAGGTAGAGAATGGGTGTGTCAGGGCCTCCAGCCACTGCAAATGAACTCCAGACGCACGCACTACCTTGTGTATCTGGTTTATGTGGGTCTTAGGAGTGACCTCTCTAGATCTTGTTTTTTATTTTTTATTTTATTTTTGTTTTTTGAGGTAGGGTCTGATTCTAGCCCAGGCTGACCTGGAATTCACTGTGTAGTCTAAGGGTGGCCTCGAACTCAGGGATCCTCCTATTTCTGCCTCCTTCCCAAGTGCTGGGATTAAAGGCTTCATCTCCTCCTCCCCACCCCCCCCACCAATATTTTATTTACTTATTTGCAAGCAGAGAGAGAAGAGAGACTGAGAGAATAGGAGCATCAGCTCATTTCCAGTCTCTACAAATGTACTCCAGATACACTGGGGAACTGAACCTGGGTCTTTAGGCTCCACCTTTCCAGCCCCTCTACTCACCTTTTTTATTATTTTTTTGGTTTTCTGAGGGAGGGTTTCACTCCAGTTCAAGCTGGCCTGGAATTCCCTATGTAGTCTCAGGGTGACCTCAAACTCATGGCGATCCTCCTACCTCTGCCTCCAGATTAAGGGTGTGCACCACCATGCCCAGCTCTTTATTTTATTTTTATTGAGAGAGAGAATGGCCATATCAGTGCCTCTAGCTGCTGCAAATGAACTCCAGAAGCATGAGCCACTATGTGCATATGGCTTAGGTGGGTTCTGGGGAATTGAACCCTCTACTCATCCTTGACTAACAAATTGAAAAACTGGCTAGGAGCCGGGCATGATGGCGCATGCCTTTAATCCCAGCTCTTGGGAGGCAGAGGTAGGAAGATCATTGTGAGATTGAAGTCATCCTGAGACTACATAGTGAATTCCAGGTCATCCTGGGCTAGAGTGAGACCCTACCTCAGGGCAGGGCAGGGTGGGGGTGGGAACCTGTCTGGGGATTTGGTTCAGAGGGACCATGCACAAGGTCCTGGGTTCAATCCTTGTGATATGAGGTTTTAGGGGTTCAGGAACAGAGTCCTGTAACTCCAGACCCTTAGTTTATGTCTACTTTTAAATAAATAATTGGCTAAAATAATATGGATAAGGGTAATTATTAAATTAGTTTATCATTTAGGAAAGTACAAAACCACGGGAAGGAAAATGAATACACCCATGTGGTCTGAGAGGCCATATAGACCTAAAAGAAATATGAAAAGCGACTTAAAAGAAGAAAAAGTAGGGAGCTCCTGCCATGTGGGACCATAACTTCAAAGTTCAGGAGCCGGCCCAGAGAGGGTTGCCTCCCTTGGTAAACGTGTTCATAACCTTAGGGTGCTGGGCCCTACCTTCAGACTCAGGAGAGCCAGAGTGAGAGTTTAAATCTGGGCTAGAGCTGGCCCATGAAGAGGCCAGCCATGATGCTTAACTAGCGGCTGAAGTTGGCCAACCGCACTGTGGAGATTGGATTTAAGTTCTAGGAAAGGGGACCTGGGGGTGGTGATGGTGGTGGTGGTGGTGGTGAGATTCAGAATGTTTTTAGGAAAAACAAACGTAGGGAAAAAATGACTGTAAGGACAGGCCCAAAGTCACCCCTGCTTTTTACTTTCAGGGGCTCAGTTACCCTAAACTGCCTAACCTACCTCACTTCCTTTCACTTGCTAAAAAAATTCAAAAGAACTAGGTGTGGTGGTGCATGTTTTTAATGAGGGAGACAAAAATTCAAAAAAGTGGAGTAAAACTGATGTTAGGACAGGGCTTTACTTGGGTACTGGGGAATAGAACCTGGGTTCTTTGTCTTTGCAGGCAAGCGCCTTAACTGCTCGGCCCTCTCTCCAATCCATATCTATCTTTTTTTTTTTTTTTCCAGGTAGGGGTCTCACTCTATCTCAGGCTGACCTGGAGTTCACTAT
Source organism: Dipus sagitta (assembly GCA_036346955.1). Lineage (NCBI taxonomy): Eukaryota > Metazoa > Chordata > Mammalia > Rodentia > Dipodidae > Dipus > Dipus sagitta. The sequence continues at coordinate 14,096,309 of CM070789.1, forward strand.
GTAGTCTCAGGGTGGCCTCGAACTCAATTCGCAATCCTCCTACCTCTGCCTCCCGAGTAACTGCTGGTGTGCCACCAAGTTCAGCAATAACAAAAATTTTCAAAACAAAACAAAACAAAACACCACACCTCGCTTCTAAACTTAATCAGGCTGCACACAGCTTTACCAAAAAAAAAAAAAAAAATCGTTTTAGTGCTTCCCGTTGTAGACATTCCAAACACCGTGAGTCAAACAAGATGCCTCCTTGGTTTGTGCTCTCACCCGCCTTGGGAAAGCACATTTGGGCCCTGGTGGGATTCGAACCCGCGGCACCACGTATGCAACACGGGCACTCGCTTCTTCCCAGGACTTTCACTGTTTCCAGTTTCTCCCGGGGCGACTGTAAGCTCCAAGAAGACCAGTGGAACGCGTTCCAATTTTGTCCCCTACTCCCCTCCGAGTACTGTGCGGTCAGCAGCCAGGCGCGGGAAGAGTGCGTGCTTGCTTGCGTGCGTGCGTACGTGCGTGCACCAAGGCCGCGCAGAAAGTCCCTGCGGCCGGCGCGGGGCGGGGGGAGGGGGCGTGGCCTGCGACACGGCGGAGAGGGGCGTGACCACCCGGGCAGTAGTTGAACCCGCCCGGTGCCTGACGCGCAGGCGCGGCGCTGTCGGCCTGTCGTCCGCGTGAGTGCGCGTCTCGGCGCGCCCTGTCCCCGCGCGGGCTCCGTAGCGCGTGTACAGGCTGACGCAGCTCGCGGACCCTCCTCCTGGCTCGGCGGCGGCGGTGGAGTTTTTGGGCGTTTCGGAAGAGGGGAGGGGGGGCGGTGCGCGAGGCTGCGAAGAGTCGAAGCTTGGGTGGCGGCGGCGGCGAAGGAGGAGGAGGAGGAGAAGACTAGGGCGAGGAAGAGGAGGAGCGGGCGCCGCCATGGCCGCCGCTATCACCGACATGGCCGACCTGGAGGAGCTCTCGCGTTTGAGCCCTCTGCCCCCCCGTAGTCCCGGGCCGGCGGCGGCGGCAGCGCGCGGACGGGCCGAGCCTCCCGAGGACGACGAGGAGGAGGAGGAGGAGGAAGAGGAGGAAGAAGAGGAGGCGGAGGCGGTGGCGGCGCTGCTGCTGAACGGCGGCTGCGGTGCCGCTGGCGGAGAAGGCGAGGCGGACACCATGTCGGAGCCGAGCCCCGAGAGCGCCAGCCAGGCCGGGGAGGACGACGAGGAGGAGGACGAGGAGGACGACGACGAGGAGGAGGAGGACGGCAGCAGCAGCGGCGGCGCCGAGGAGGAGAGCCTGGTGGGTGGCAGCGGCGGCGCTGGCGTTGGCGGCGGCGGCGGCGGGAGCAGCGACGAGACGCGCTCGCTGAGCCCGAGCAGCGGCGATGGGGACGGCAAGGAGGAGCCCAAGGGAGCGCGGGCCGGCCCGGGCGGCGGTGCTGGAGGCGGCGGCGGCGGCGGCAGCAGCAGTAGCAGCGTCGTGTCGAGCGCCGGCGACGAGGGTTACGGGACCGGGGGCGGCGGAAGCAGCGCGACCTCCGGGGGCCGGCGCGGAAGCCTGGAGATGTCGTCGGACGGCGAGCCGCTCAGCCGCATGGACTCGGAGGACAGGTCAGTGCGCCCGCTCCCCCCGGGGGGAGGTGTGGGGGGCACTGTGGAGACTCCCCCCATCCCCCTTTTGCCCCGACGCCGGCCATCATCATCATCTCTCCCGCTTCCTGCCCCCATCCCGCTCCCCGGCTTCGCGGGCATCTTTCCCCGGCCCCGGAGTGGGAAATCTGGGGTGGTCCTTCCCCAAAAAAGTCGCGCCCTTCTTCGCCGCGGATAGCGGCTTCCAACTCCGAACCATCCATCCGTCCCTCTATCCATCCATCCCTCCTTTTGCCCATCCATGCATCCATGCATCCAAACATCCATCCTTCCCTACCGACCCCGCAACTCTCTCTCCCGCCCTCCTTTTCCCCTCTGGGACCACCGCACGGCTCCCAACTCCGAGACCGTCCCCTTAGGCCGGCCCCGACGTCCCCCCCTCCGTCCGACGCTTTGATGCGCACCTCGGTCGGTACCCCAAGGTTAGCTGCATCCCGCCGCCCGCCCGCGTGCGCGCGCGCGCGAGAGATTGCGAACACTTGTCAGAACTGTAATTGACAAGTGTTTTCCCAATATGGCTGGTCTCTCCTGGATTTCACCGAACTTCCTTGTGCAGGGAGGAGACCACCCCCTCCCAGCTCTCACTTTAGCCAAAAAAAAAAAAAAAAAAAAAAGAGCAATGGCTGGTTTATGGCTTCCCAAATCGCTTTCCCCCTTTTGTAACCTGCGACTGTGGCCTTTCTAACGTGATTTTTTTTCTTTTTTTAACTTTCGGTGATCAAATCTGGGAGAAAATTTAAACCACGTAACGATCGCCATGCAAAAGAATGGTGACTTGATGTCCTTTAAAATAACTTTGCAGAATCACAGATTTAAGTACTGCCTTGTAGGTTAAAAAAAAATACTGTGTGGCTTACAGTCGTTACTACAGAGTGATGCTTCAGCTGTGATATTGATTTTAGCTTGATAAAGGCATGTATGGGGAGGTGTTTGGAATTGATGTTTTTGTTAGAAGTAGCTGTAGCCTGACAAAAGTTTACTTAATTTGTCAAGAACATTTGGGAAGTTTAAGGTAAGAGCGTATGATTCACTTGTTACTATCGTTTTGATGCTTGAAAAACTTAAGTGATTTTCAGTGTAGTACTTTTACTTACTTTTTTCGTGCATCAGGGTCTCACTCTAGCTCAGGTTGACTTTGAACTCAATCTGTAGCTCAGGCTACTCTCAACTCACAGGGATCCTCCCACCTCAGCCTCTGGAGTGCTGGGATTAAAGGCATGAACTACCACAATGGTGGTTGTGCTTTTTTTTCTTTCGAGGTAGGGTCTCACTGTAGCTCAGGCTGACCTGGAATTCACTATGTATTCTCAGGGTGACCTTGAACTCAGGAGATCCTCGTACCTCTGCCTCCCAAGTGCTGGGATTAAAGGTGTGTGCACCATGCCCGGCTCAAATTGTGCTTTTTTTTTTTTAATTGGAATTTGTAGATACTTGTTTTTCCTTTCTGAAACTGGCTAATGCAGCCCAGACTGGCCTTGAATTCAAATCTGGTACCTGAGCCTCTGGAGTGCTAGGATCACACCCATCTGCCACTGTGCCTGGCTTTTGATTTTTAAAAGTTTAAATATTCTAACGTTCTAGCAATTTTGATTGATAACTAACAAAAATGATCATGTTTTAGTTAGTACTACAAAGTATATGGAAGCCTATTTTGAAAAGCTAATAAATTCTTTTGACACTGTAATGCCTAGTTAGGAAATTACGTTTTTTTGGAGAGAAAAGCTGATTGTGTAGCCCAGGCTAACCCAAAACTGATAGCAATCCTCCTGCCTCAGCCCCCAAGTACTGGGATTACAGTTTAAGTGAACTTGAATGGGGTAAAATAGACTGCCCAAACCTTAGAAAAAGTGCTGGTAGGGAGGAGATTGTTCTTACGAACATTAAAAACTCACGTGAAGCATGCACTGTGTGCTCTGGTCACTTTACGGACAGCAGTGGACATTTGAAATTGACTACAGCATCTAGCAGCTCCTCTGTTTGCCTGGTATATCATCTCCATTTCATGCTTCCACCATGGTGCATGATGGAGGTGACATTTTGCTTTCTAAATAGCAGATTGGGATGCAAATTGGTTCTTAGCACTGCATGGACGTGGAGTTGGAGATGAACAAAGGTTCTCAGGTTCTCACCTCACAAGAGTTAGAATAATCCACTTTAAGTGAAAAGTGGTTTGTGTCAATTTTTTTTCTTTTTTTCTTTAACTCTGTCCGCCTCCTCAGTGATTTTACTACTGATTAAGTAATATGTGAGCAAATGGAATGTCTAATTTTAGCATGTCAGAGTAAAGAGTAAGATAACCCTGGGTGTGGTGCTACACACCTGTAGCCCAGTGCCTGGGGGTGGACTAGGAGTATCAGGAGTTCAAGGTCAACCACAGCTGCTTTTGAGGCTAGCCTGAGTTACATGAGACCCTGCCACCCAATAAAAGTATTGGGGTCAGAAATCCTAATAAGGTTAAAACTTGATAACTAAATACACTTGATTTCTTAATGCTTAAACATTAATGATCAAACAATACTTTAGTGATTTTGTCATTTTGGGTAGAGGACTTACTTATTGTTGAGAAAATCTTACTTTCGGATTTCAGTCTTAATAATTTTGAAATATTTCCTTGTTGGCTTCAACATTATAAAAATACTTCTAGAGATCATTTAAATTTGTAAAATACTCAATTTTTTCTTGTTTTGTGTTTTGAGACAAAGTCTCACTCCATAACCTAGGCTGGGCTGGAACTCATTTGTGTTGCCCAGGCAGACCACTAACTCAGGCAGTCCTGCTTCAGCCTCTTGAGTGCTGGATTGATATAGGCAAGAGCTGCCATGCCAGGATAGGGTGCACAATTTTTTTTTCTTTCTTAATTTGAGACAGAGAGAAAGAGAGAGCAGGAGAGAATGGGCATGCCAGAACCTCTAGCCACTGCAAACAAACTCCAGACGCATATACTACATTGTGCATCTGACTTATGTGAAACCTGGATAATCGAACATGGGTCCTTAGGCTTCACAGGCAAGTGCCTTGACTGCTAAGCCATCTTTCCAGCCTGTGTAATATTTTTTTGGTTTGTTTTGCCAGACGCATGTGTCACTTTTTGTATCTGGTTTTATGGGGGTTCTGGAGAATTGAACCCAGAGTGGGCAGGCTTTGCAAGCAAGTGCTTTTAACTGCAGAGCCATCTCCCTAGCCCTGAAAAATGCTTTTTAAAGCTGGTCATGAGCCGGGCATGGTGGTGCATACCTTTAATCCCAGCACTCTGGAGGCAGAGCAAGGAGTATTGCTGTGAGCTCAAGGCCAGCCTGAGACTACATAGTGCATTCCAGGTCAGCCTGGGCTAGAGTGAGCCCCTTCCTGGAAAAACCAAAAGAATAAATAAAAATAAAAGCCGGGCATGGTGGCACACGCCTTTAGTCACTCAGGAGGCAGAGGTAGGAGGATCACTGTGAGTTCGAGGCCACCCTGAGACTACAGAGTGAATTCCAGGTCAGCCTGACCTAGAGTGAGACCCTACCTCAAAAAACCAAAACAAAATAAATAAATAAATAGAAATAATAAATAAGTAAAGCTGGGCATAGTGGCTCATACCTAGCACTCTGGAGACTGAGGTAGGAGGATCACTGAGTTAAAGTGTTTTTTAGTCAGATGCACAAAGTGGCACATGGGTCTGGAGTTTGTTTGCAGTGGCAGGAGGAGAGGCCCTGGTGTGCTCATTCTCATTCTTTCAAATAAAAAGAAAAGTGTTTTAAAAATATTTGAGGCATTTCTATGACCGCTGTACCTTTATTTCATTAGGTCTTTGTCTCTCTTAGAATGTCTAGTTTCCCTGTCATTTTGAAAATGTACATCTGAGTTTATTTTATATACTTTAGAACATGTTGTGATTTTCTAAATATTTTTGTTAGTTTTGCTTATAGAAAAAGAATTAACTAGGGCTGGAGAGATGGCTTAGCGGTTAAGCACTTGCCTGTGAAGCCTAAGAACCCCGGTTCGAGGCTCGATTCCCCAGGACCCATGTTAGCCAGATGCACAAGGGGGCGCACGCATCTGGAGTTCGTTTGCAGTGGCTAGAGGCCCTGGTGTGCCCATTCTCTATCTCTATCTGCCTCTTTCTCTCTCTGTCACTTTCAAATAAGTAAATAAAATAAAAATTAAAAAAAGAAAAAGAATTAACTAAAAATACCCCAAATTTGTGACTTAAGATATCTATTACAAATATTTATTGGAAGTATTAGGTTGATAAATGGTGTGGTACAAAAAATACTAATTTCTCCAGGAGAAAGCTATTGAAAACGAATGTAAATTTGTAAACATATTTGATGAGCTTCAAAAATGTTAAATTTTAAAAGTTTTATTATTTGAGAGAATGAGAATGAATGGGCACACTAGGGTCTCTTGTAGCTGCAGAGGAACTCCAGACCCATGCACCACTTTGTGCATCTGGTTTTGTGAGTACTGCGGGAGTTAAACACACTTGTCAAGGAAGTAAGTGCCTTTAACTATTGAGCAATCCCCTTAGCTCCAGTTTTTTGTTTTTGTTTTTGTTTGAGGGAAGAGTCTCTCTGGCCCATTCATTCTGCAGAATGGAACTCATTCTTTTGCTTCAAGCTGGCCTTGAAGTCATGGTGATCCTCCTACCTCAGCCTCTCAAGTGCTAGTACTGAAGAGTTGTACCACCACTCCTGGCCAAAGCTGTTTGATCCTCAGTACCCTATAAACTAGGCATAGTGGCACTCACTTGAGAGGTGGAGGCAGGAGATCAGTGGTTCAAGATTATCCTCAGCTACATTTTAGGCCAGCCTATCTAAAAAGAAAAGTTGAATAAATGAAGCAACAAAATAGTGATTACGTGCTGCACTTGTTCTGAACATATGTCACTGCTAATAAATTAGTGCCAAAGGTGGATTGTATCTCAGCCTGTAATCCCAGCACTGTGTAAGTCAGCTTTGAGTCTGTTGGCCTCCCTCCCTTCCTTTCCCGCCTCTCTTTTTCTCTCTCAGCTGTACGATCTCACTTTTGCACAGGCTAGCATCAGACTCCTGACCCTTTTTTCTTCCAGGCAGGGTCTCACTCTAGGTCAGGCTGACCTGGAGTTCACTATGTAGTCTCAGGCTGGCCTCGAATGCAACATGACCCCCCTATCTCAGTCTCCCAAGTGCTGGGATTAAAAGCATGCGCCACCACCACGTCCAGCTCTTCTGACCTTCTTACTCCCTTCACCTCCCAAGTACAGGCATGAGCCACCTAGCCTGGCCTGTGTAAGTGAGTTGGTCACAGTCTATCTCCCACCTCCAAGGTAGACCTGGAACTCACTGTGTAGTCTCAGGGTGGCCTCAAACTCACAGAAATCAACCTACCTCTGCCTCCCAAGTGTTGGGATTAAATGTGTGTGCCACCACATCCAGCTTCCTGGTTTTTATTTTGAGACAGGCTCTTGCTATGCAGCCCTGGTCAGCCCAGTACTGTGTAGCCCAGGCAGGTGTAGAACTTGTGGCGTCACACCCGGCCAGTCTGTCTGATGGTCATCTTTTTTGTATTAGGTCCCCCTCCTCCCCACAAGCTAATTGCAGTTTGAGCAGTTGCTGATTTTAGCTCTCAACCACCTGGGTAAGTGCAGGTGATGGTGAAAAACGTCCATGTGTAAGGATTGGTGCTGACAGAAGGTACCGAGTGTGAAATCACACACCTTTACCATTTTGTGCACAGTCCAAGTTTACTCCTGGCTCTGTAGATGGCAAATCTGGAAGCATAACTCACCTTGTCTGGAGAAGCACTGCTTGAATTGCCCAGTGCTCCAGCATAGAGCCTAAACTTTGACCCTTGAACACTGTGGAAGCTGTTGCCAAGATTTGCTAAGATCTGCAGGGTTGAAGCAATAAAGTAATAATTTGTTCCTAGTTCATGTTAGAACTCCTTCCCCTGAGTCTCCCTTTCAGCAATAAAGCAGCTGGCCACAGTCTTAAGAATTCTTTTCTTGCTACCCTGTTATTTAGATTATATACAGAGAAAAGAGCTTCTAAGATCTGCTTTCATTTGTGGTATAATTCTCAGTTAAGGAAGGCTTGGTTCTGCTAAAAATGAAACCAAGCCAACAACAAAAACTGCAAGTTTCAGGATTGTGCTGATGGAGAGGTTCTGAGGAGCCCATGGCCCCAGGTAGGGTCTTACTCACTAACCTGGAACTCACTCTATAGCCCCAGGCTGGTGTTTTAAAAATATTTCATGTATTTGAGAGAGAGATAAGAGAGCTGGCCTGTAGCCACTGCAAACAAACTCTAGATGCATGTGCTACCTTATGCATCTGGTCTTACATGAGGACTAGAGAATTGAACCTGGGTCCTATGGCTTTGCTAGCAAGCACCTTAACTGCTAAGCCATCTCTGCAGCCCCCAGGCCCTTTTGGGGGGTGGTGGTGTTAAGGTAGGGTCTTGCTCTAGCCCAGGCTGACCTGGAATTCACTATGTAGTCTCAGGCTGGGCTTGAACTCATGACTGTCCTCCTACTTCTGCCTCCCAAATGCTGGGGATTAAAGGCATGTGCCACCATTTGTGGACTTGGCCCTTTTTTTTTTTTTTTGATTAACTTACTGGGGAGCCGGGGCAGAAAGAGAATTGGCGAGCTAGAGAGAGATGGGGAGAGAGGGAGAGACAGACAGAGACTTGGCGAGCCAGCGCCTCCAGCCACTGCAAATGAACTCCACATGGATGCACCTCCTTGTGCATCTGGCTTACGTGGGTCCTAGGGATTTGTGCTTGTGTCCTTTGCCATCTCTCCAGTCCCAGGCTTGCTTTTTATTTTATTTTATTTTTTCTTTTTATTTATTTTTTTCTAAGGTAGGGTCTCACTGTAGTCCAGGCTGACCTGGTATTCACTGTCTAGTCTCAGGGTGACCTCAAATTCACAGTGATCCTGCCTCTGCCTCTCGTGTGCTGGTGTGTGCCACCATGTTCTGCAGAAAATATTTTTATTTGTAAGCAGAGAAACACAGAAAGGGAATGAATGAATGAATGAATGGGCACACTAGGGCCTGTCTTGCCACTGCTAAGGAGCTCTAGACACTTGGAGATCTCCCCCCTCAGCCTCCTGGGTCCTTGGAGCAAAAGCCATTTTATTTATTTTTTAAGCCATTTTATTTTATTTTAAAAGAAACTTATTTACAGCTTCATAAATGTAAACAATATACCATGCTCACAATCCCCTCCCACCAGCTTTCCTTTCGCCCTGTTCAGAATCCCCCTCCATTGAATTCTTTCTTTCCAACTATTCTCCTATTTTGATGTCATCATGTTTTTCCTCCTGTTATGCAGGTCTGTGTAGGTTGCATCAGGTACTGTGAGGTCATGAATATCAAGGCCACTTGGTGTCTGGAAGACAGTATTGTAAGCACTCCTCCCCTTCCTTTAGCTGTTACATTCTTTCACCATTATGCTTCAATAATGGTCTCAGACTTGGAGGGTATGATAGGAATCTCTCTCTCCCCTTTTTTTTTCTTTCGGTTTTTTGGTTTTTCAAGGTAGGGTCTTACTTTAACTCAGGCTGACCTGGAATTCACTCTGTAGTCTCAGGATGGCTTTGAACTCACAGTGATCCTCCTACCTCTGCCTCTCAAGTGTGGGGATTAAAGGCATGCGTCACCACGCCTGGCTTGTTTCTTGGTTTTCTTTCTTTTTTTTTTTCTAGTAATCCATCCCTCCAGCCCTCATTTTATTTATTTATTTTATTTATTTCTTAGTTTTTCCAGGTAGGGTCTCGCTCTAGTACTGGCTGATTTGGAATTCACTATGTAGTCTCAGGCAGGGTGCCCTCGAACTCACCGCCATCCTCCTTACCGCTGCCTCCTGAGTGCTGGGACTTTAAAGGCATGCACCACTATGCCCAGTCCTTTTTTATTTTTATTTTATTATTTGGTTTTTCGAGGTAGGGTCTCACTCTAGCCCAGGCTGACCTGGAATTCACTATGTAGTCTTAGGGTGGCCTTGCACTCACAGTGATCCTCCTACCTCTGCTTCCTGAGTGCTGGGATTAAAGGCCTGTGGCACCATGCCCGGTTTTACTGTCAAGTCTTATGACAAGGGGACAACAGTTCCTATTCTGTAAGATTGTTATGTGGCTGTCGTGTAAATCACATAGCACAGTTTACTGAGTGAATATGTGCTTGATGTGTATTCTATGGTTGTATTGCATGCCCATTATATACCAGGCATTCGTAGGTTCTGGGCATACAGTAGTGAGTTAAAACCTTGTGAGTGTTGGAGACACACTGAACTGATAATGGCCAGTAGTGAGTGATGAAGCAGATGTGTAATGCCCAACCAAATCGTTCAGCCATAACTCCATGCCTGGCAAGTCTCTGCAAAGGAATGCTGCAGAAACTTGGAAAGGGGCATTGTAGACCACACCATTCCTGACGTTCATTCCTGTGTGGGTTCTGAGACAGGATCTTACACTGTAGCTCAGGTTGCTTGTGTGCTGTCTGTAATCCTCCCATTTCAGTCTCCTGAGTACTGAACTGAATTAGAGGCGTGTGCCACCATGCCCAGCTTTGTCTGTCTGTGTGTGTGCATGTGCTTGTTTCCCATGTGCATGGGTTTTATGTGAGTTTGAGGTTCCAGACTTACATACTCTTGCTTGCGTGGCAAGTGCTTAGCCACTAGTCATCTGCTCAGCCCTGTTAAGTTTTTTTGTTTGTTTGTTTTTTTGAGGTAGGGTCTTACTCTGGCCCAGGCTGACCAGCCATCCTCCTACCTCTGCCTCCCGAGAGCTGGGATTAAAGGCATGTGCCACCGTACCCAGCTACTTGAGAATTTTGCTTATTTTTTTATCTTTTTTGAATCTTGTTTTTGATTTTGAGGTAGGGTTTCATTCTAGCCTAGGCTGACCTGGGAGCTTACTCTGTAGCCCCAGGTTGGCCTTGAACTCATGGTGAACCTCCTACCTCTGCCTCCTAAGTGCTGTGACTAAAGGCATGTGCCACCACAACTGACTTGACCTGGAATCGTTTTTTTTTTTTTTTTTTGAGGTAAGGTTTCACTCTAGTCCAGGGTGACCTGGAATTCGCTATGTATTCTCGTGGTGGCCTTGAACTCATGGTGAGCCTCCTACCTCTGCCTCCTGAGTGCTGGGATTAAAGGCATGTGCCACCACACCCAGCCTTGGAATCTTTTTTTTTCAAGATAAGGACTTGCTCTAGCCCATGTTGACCTGGAATTTACTAAGTAGTCTCAGGGTGGCCTTGAGCTCACAGCTATCCTCCTACCTCTGCCTCCCAAATGCTAGGATTAAAGGCGTGTGCTGCCACACCCAGCTTTTTTGACGTAGGATATTTTACTTTTTTTTATTTGAGATAGAGGAGGGGGTAGAGAATGAGCAGCCCAGGGCTTCCAGCCTCTGCAAAGGATCTGCATGTAGCACCACATCTGGCTTACATGGGTATTGGGGAATCAAACCTGGGGCCTTACTTAGCCTTTGCAGGCAAGCTCCTTAACCTCTAAGTCATTTCTAGCTTGTTTCCATAGTCTGTAATGTGTGCAGTGTACAGTGGGGAAGGAAGGCAGACTGCTCATTTCCATAGACTGTTTCATCATGGTTGCATAAAGTCCCTCTTGGCCAGTTTAGTGACTGCTGCTGGGTCTTGGGGAGAAGAATCTTTTGTCTTTATCTAGAGAAATCATTGCGGGTTAGACAGTTTTTTTCTTGATTAGAAAGGCTCATTTTGGCTTTCTATATTACAGTGATAATAGCTTCTAATTACAGTAATAATAGTAGTATCTTGGTTTTGGTTAATGATTTTTAATGTGTCATTAATTAAATTTTTATGATTATCTCTGACAAAGCTACTTCTTTAGCATTTCCACTAAAATTTGACATTAGAAACCACAAGCATTGAGGTGCCAACTACCCCACAGAGAACACCACGGACCCTACTGAGGAAGGCCCTCAGAGGAAATGGAGACCTGGGGGTGAGGAAATACAAGACTGTAACCTATGTAAAAGAAATTTTTTTTTCTTTGGAGGCAGGTTTCACTCTAGCCCAGGCTGACCTGGAATTCACTCTGAATTCACCTCAAACCCTCAGCAATCCTCCTACCTCTGCCTCCTGAGTGCTGGGATTAAAGGTGTGCGCCAGCACACCTGGCTTTGTTACTTATTTAATTGTTTTTTTTTTTTTGCAATGTAGAGTCTTGCTTTTAATTTTTTCCTACCATCTCATCCCAGAGGAAAGAAATTAAGAACTTTTATAACCATATTTTCTCAAGACAGCTTATGTTTTCTTCGTTTGTTTGTTTGTTTTTTTGGTTTTTCAAGGTAGGGTCTCAGTCTAGCACAGGCTGACCTGGAATTCACTATGTAGTCTCAGGGTAGCCTCAAACTCATTTTGGATTTTTGAGACAGGGTCTTAGTCCAGGCTGGCTTTGAAGAGACTGTAGCAGAATGTAGTAAATGAACTTGTACTCCTGATCCTCCTGCCTCTACCACAGGTGTTGATATTATACCTGTGTGCCACTACAGCTTGTTTATCTGGTGCTCAGGAATTAAACCCAGGATTCACAGATGCCAGGCAAGAGCCACATCTCTGGCCCAAGCTGGCCTTGAATTTAAAGCAGTCTTCACAAAGCCTCAGGGTGCTAGGATTACAGGCTACAGCTATCATACTGATCTTCATTCCTGCTCTTTCTCCCTTGCCCCCTCTTGCCTGCCACACCCAACTCTTATTTTTCTTTTCTTTCTTTTTTTCTTTTTCAAGCATTTATTTATTTGAGAGAATGGGGCACCAAGGTCTCTGGCTGTAAACAGACTCCAGACACCTGTGTGTCACTTTGTCTGTCTGGCTTTACGTGAATACTGGGGAGTTGACCTGGGCTGTCAGACTTTGCAGGCACATACCTTTAACCATTGAACCATCTTCCTAGACAGTTAATTCTCTGAATTTTTTTTTTTTTTTTTGAGGCAGTGTCTCACTCTAGCTCAGGCCAATGTGAATTTCACTGTGTGAGGTTGGTCTCCTACTTCTGCCTCCCAAGTGGTAGATTTAAAGGTGTGTAACATGATGCCTGGCTTTAATTTTTTTAAAATATTATCTATTTATTTGCAAGCAGAGAGAGAGAGAAGAGAGACCGAATGGGCATGCCAGGGCCTCCAGCTGCTGCAAATGAGCTCCAGGTACATGTGCCTCTTTGTGCATCTGGCTTCAAGTAGGTATTGGGGAATCGAACTTGGGTCTTTAGCCTTTCAAGGCAAGTGCCTTAACTGCTGAGCCATCTCTCCAGCCCTAAATTTTTCTTTTTAAATTTTATTGATTTATTTGCACACAGAGAGAATGAGAGTGAGAGAGAGAGGTAGGTAGGCAGAGAGAGAAGGGGCATGCCAGGGTCTTTGGCCACTGCAAATGAACTCCAGACACATGTGCCCCTTGTGCATCTGGCTTACGTGGGTCCTGGGGAGTCAAACTTAGGTCCTTTGGCTTCATAGGCAAACGTCTTAACCGCTAAGCCATCTATCCAGCCCCCTAAAATTTTTTAAAAAATATTTATTTGAGAGTAAGAAAGGAGCAGAGAGAATGGGTGCACCAGGGCCTCCAGCTGCTGTAAATGAACTCCAGATGCCTGTGCTGCCTTGTGCATCTGGCTTACGTGGGTGCTAGGGAATCAAACCTGAGTCCTTTGGCTTTGCAGCAAGTACCTTAACCACTAAGCTATCTCTGCAGCCATAAACTGAAAAAAAGTTTTTAGAAACATCTCTACCTACCTACCTACCTATCATTTGAGAGAGAAGCAGGCAGATAGAGGGAGGGAGAATGGGCACACCAGGGCCTCTAGCCACTGCAAATGAACTCCAGACACATGCATTACCATGTACAACTGGCTTATGCGGGTATTGGGGAATCGAACCTGGGTCCTTTGGCTTCACATAGAAGTGCCTTAACCATTAAGCCGTCTCTCCAGATCGCTAAATTAAAAATTTTTTTTAAAATGTATTTATTTGTTTCCAAGAGGGGGTGAGGGAGGGAGAGGGAGAGAATGGGTGCCTCAGAGCCTCCAGCCACTGCAGAGGAACTCCACATGTATGTGCCACCTTGTGCACCTGGCTTACATGGGTCCAGGGGAATTGAAACGGGGTCCTTTAGCTTTGCAGGCAAGCGCCTTAACTGCTAAACCATCTGTCCAGTTACTGCAGACCAAGAGCAGCTTTTTGCGATTAAAAAGGTTTATTTTGGCTTACAGACTCGAGGGGGACGCTCCATGATGGCAGGGGAAAACCATGACATGAACAGAGGGTTGACATCACCTTCTGGCCGATGTCAGCAACAGGAGAGTGCCAAACACTGACAAGGAGAGACAGGCTATAATACACACAAGCCTGCTCCCAGCAATATGCCGCCTCCAGGAGGTGTTAATTCCCAGATCTCCATCAGCTGGGGAACCTAGCATTCAGAACACCTAAGTTTATGGGGGACACCTGAATCAGACCACCACACCAGTCACTGTTTTTTTTTTTTTTTTTGCCATGTATGTGGGTGTGTTTGAGGGACACTTGTCACTGTAAATACCTGTCCAGTCTTACATAAGTGACTGGGAGTGACAAGCCCCTGTAACTGCTGAGCTATCATCCTGCCCCACCATTTACTTTTTTTTTTTTTTGAGGTAGGGTCTCACTTTAGCTCGGGCTGACCTGGAATTCACTATGTAGTCTCAGGCCTCGAACTCATGGTGATCCTCCTATCTCTGCCTCCCAAGTGCTGGGATTAAAGCTGTGTGCCACCACACCCAGTTTCATTTCTTTCTTTTTTAAAAAATATATTTTATTTATTTATTTGAGAGAGAGAGAGAAAGAGACACATAGAGAGAATGGGAATCGGGTGTGGTGGCACACACCTAACTAGTGAGAGATCTTGTCTCAAAAAAGGTAGATGGGCCAGGTGTAGTGGTGCACTCAGGAGGCAGAGGTAGGATTCTTGAGAGATCAAGGCTACCCTGAGACTATATCATGAACTCCAGGTAAGGCTAGAGTGAGACCCTACCTCAGAAAACTCGGAAAAACAAAGAAACAAAAAAACAAAAAGAGAGAGAGAATGGACATGCCAGGGCCTCTAGCCACTGCAAATGAACTCCAGATGCATGTGCCCCCTCTTGCATCTGGCTTACTTATCTGGGGAATTGAACTGGGGTTCTTAGGCTTTGCAGGCAAATGCCTTACCCACTAAGCCATTTCTCCAGCCCTCATTTATTTCTTAAATCAGTAGTATCTTTATAATTTCCCTTTGATTGTATGGCAGTGAGGGAATTAACATTTTTGGCAGTACTGCTAGACACTTGTGGTGACATTTTTTATGTCTTGGTATCTTCATCTGTCAGGTGAAGATGCTGTAGTATTTAAGGGTAGTTGTGAGCAAGTGAATGTGTTAATACATCAACAGGATTGGTCCATCTAGGATGCATGGTCATCTACCCAGACTTCAATTTTGTGTGTGTGTGTGTGTGTGTGTTCGTCCAGATAGGGTTTCACTCTTCAAACACTAGTGCTTTAAAGCAGTATTTATTTTGCGCTTTGTATCAGCTTGTGGCGTAGCTTAAGAGCTGAAGTCAGCACAAAGTGTAGACTTGTCTTGCGTCTGTAGTGTGCCTGGGTGCCTGGGTTGTGAGACTGAGGCAGCTGGGAGTACGTAGTAGGATACCTCAGGTGTCTTTTCTGCCCCATGTCTGATCTTCTCAGGAGCCCTTTAGTTTAGCATGGTGACTTCAGGGGAACCAGGTTACTTAGATGGTAATTCAGGACTCCTAAGCTGTGTGTCTGTCCCCAGAGAGCCTGGCTAAAACAGTATTGCCTTAGATGACCTAAATTCAGTACTTGTTAGGAGCACTTTGGCGGTTGCCACAGACCTATTTGGAGAGAGTCAAGGATGGGAACAGACTCAGGCTGTTGGTGCTTTTTGCTTTTTTTTTTTTTTTTCTGAATGAAGGGTCTTGTTGAGTAGGTTGGTCTGAACTCCCTGCCTATTCAGCCCAGGATAACCTAGAATTCCTAAAGCTTCTAGCTCCATCTCCCACATGCTGGGACTACAGGTGTGTATTACCACACCTGTCATCATTGCCACATGTCTTTTAAAATATTTATTTTTGTGGGTAGTGGGTGGAGAGAGAAATAGAGGTATAAAGGGAGAATGAGAATGGTCACACCAGGGCCACCTGCTACAAATTAGCTCCAGTTGCATGTTCTGCTTTCCGTGGGTACTGGGGAATTGAACCTTGGCCATCAGGCTTTGCATGCAAGCTCCTTTAACCACTGAGCCATTCCTCTAGCCTGAGTGCCACATTTTAAGAGGAGTGGGGTGGGATATATTGTTGTACAACTATTTCTGGAAACTGACTTGTTATAAGCCCATAGATTGCTTCAGGATTGTGATCAGACACTGGCAATTACTGGCTTTTATGAAGAGTAGAAAGGCTATTTTAGAGGGTCTTTTGCAATTCAAATTCTGATATTTTAGTTTTTTTCTTTTGGTTTGATATGTTAAATAATTCTTTTTTTTCATTGAGAGAAATTCTTAACATGTGAGTAATAGGTAGGCAGGTCATGAATTTCCTATAGTACTTGTTTCTTTGAATTGGTTCTGGTGTAGTGTTTAATCCTTTTGTGAGGTTTACAGTAAGTAGTAATGACCAGTGTGTTCCAAGAAATGATGAAGTTATCATGCCTGAGTGTTCATTCTCAACCTTGGTAATGTCAGGTATCCATCTGAAAGCTTTTTAAGACACATGGGAGTCTCATACTTTGAACTGTTTCCTCCCCCCACCCCAAGGTAGGGTCTCACTGTAGCACAGGCTGACCTGGAATTTCCTGTGTAGTTTTGGGGTGGCCTCTACTCTTGGTGATCGATCCTCCTATCACTGCCTCCTGAGTGCTAAGCTTAAAGGCATGAGCCACCATGCTGTTTATTTTATTTTTTAAATTTTTGTTACAACAGTAAGAGCAAAATGACTTCCTGGAATATAAGAGTGGAATGAGCATGCCACAAATGGAGAAAGGGGATATTTTCACAAAACCAGTACTTTCTCCACTTTATCTCTGAAACATTTGCCATTCAAGAAAAAAAGAAAAGTGCAATATGCTTGTGCACTTACTAGTTTCCTTATGTACAATTCACTATTGTATTCTCAGGCTGGCCTTGCAAATTATGGTTTTCTAATTGAGACTGTATTCTTAGTCTGTGATGAAGTTGTGGAAGTCTCAGGTTCACTCTTTCATGCACACCTTTGTGTTGCCCTAAAAACACATCAGCTGATGAGCTGCCCATCAAGTTGGAACTTGCTTTGCCTTATTGACCAACCCCTTTTCACAGCAGCTTTCACTCGTTCACTAAGTGCTGAATGCCTCTTCATCTTAAACGGCACCTACCATCCTGACCTGCAGCATTCTAGTTAATATGGTCATTTTCAGCCTTGACTCCTTCCTTGGGCTTTTGGTCAACCTTGGCGAGCGCAGGAGTCTCCTCAGCTGCTGCTTCACAAGAGGTACCAAGTTCACACCAAGGAGGGAACACAAGTCACTGCAGGAACAGGAGAAGGAGGTGACAGCCCCCACCCTGCAAGCAGCTTTGAACTGTTTTCAGTTTTACCTTTATTTGTGGCTGCTGCCTGCCTGCTTGCTTGCTTTTTCTCTCTCTTTTCCTTTCCTCCCTCCCTCCTCCTCCTTCCCCTACCTCCCTCTCTCCCTCCTTCCCCTACCTCCCTCTCTTCCCTACCTCCCTCTCTTCCCTACCTCCCTTCTCTCCCTAGAGTTCTCTAGCCATTGCAAAGAACTCCAGATGCATTCACCACTTTGTGCATCTGGCTTTATGTGGGTACTGGGAGGGGGGCATTGAACTTGGGTCCTTGGGCTTTGCAGACAAGTTCTGTAACCAGAGCCATCTTCAGCCCCACCTACCTACCTTTTTTTTTTTTGTTTGTTTTTCAAGGTAGGGTCTCACTATAGTCCAGGCTGACCTGCAATTCACTCTGTATTCTCAGGGTGGCCTCCTCTTACCTCTGCCTACTGAGTGCTGGGATTAAAGGTGTGCACCACCACGCCCGGCCCATCTACCTTTTTTGAGACCGGATCTCTCACTGGCTAGGAATTCAGTAAGTAGGCTATGTTGGCTGATCAGTGAACCCCAGGGATCTGCCTCTCTCTACCTCCTACCATGCTGGCTGGCTATGTATGTATGTATGTATGTATGTATGTATGTATCTATCTATCTATCTATCCATCCATCTATCTTATTTTTGGTTTTGTGAGGTAGGATCCCACTCTAGCACTGGCTGACTGCAATTCACTTTGTAATCTTAGGGTGGCCTGGCTTCAGACTCACAGTAATCCTCCTACCTCTGCCTCCCATGTGCTGGGATTACAGGCGTGAGCCACTATGCCCAGCAGAAGTTAATACTTCTTTTTTTGTTTGTTTTTTTGTTTTTTCAAGGTAGAGTCTTACTCTGGCTCAGGCTAACCTGGAATTCACTATGTAGTCTCAGGGTGGCCTTGAACTCCTAGCGATCCTCCTACCTTTGCCTCCCGAGTGCTAGGATTAAAGGCGTGTGCCACCACGTCCGGCTTTTTAAAAATATTTTTTATTTTTATTTATTTATTTGAGAGCGACAGAACAGGCAGATAGGGAAAGAGAGAATGGGCACGCCAGGGCCTCCAGCCACTGCAAATGAATGCGTGCACCCGCTTGTGCCTCTGGCTAATGTGGGTCCTGGGGAATTGAGGCTTGAACCGGGGTCCTTAGGATTCACAGGCAAGCGCTTAACGGCTAAGCCATCTCTCCAGCCCCAGAAGTTAATACTTTTTGAGTTAGAACTCAGAAAAGTAAGTAGACTCAGCTTTGAGGGTTCAGTTGTGGAGATGTCAAGAGTTACAGAGCATCTGCCTACCTAGCCTGTGGAAGGAGGCCCCTAGTTCAATCCCTAGTACCTCCAAAGCAGAAAGACAGTCTTGGTTGGCAGGTAAAATACCCTAAAGGGAAATGTGAGGCTTTCTTCATATATCTGAAGCATCTACAAGAACATTTTTTCCTTTTTTCCAGGGATAGTCCATACTCATCATGACCTCCTGATCCTCAACCTCCAAGTGCGAGGACTACAAGTGTTCATGCCATGGTGCATTTAATATTGGACACTGGTTACTGTAAAACTTAATGCACTTATAAAATTCATGTATTTTAGATGTGAACAGTAAGGTTGTGCTGGTAAACAGGTGGATGTTGCCTGCAGAAGTGTGGTGTGTGCAGATGTCCGGTGATTTAGGAAAACATGTCATGTAGTAAATGGGGTAGAACATGAATTCAGATCCCAGTGGACTTCATGGCCTCGAAGCTTTCCCCTTCTTTCCCTCACCCTACTCTCGACTTCACTTTTTCCTTTCCCAGGGCCTTGTGCATGTTGTATAGGCAGCTTCCCCTTCACTTTATCTAGCCTGAATGTTTCCACAGTAAAAACTAGAAGAGGGGGCTGGAGGGATGGCTTAGCTGTTAAGGCATTTGTTTGCAAAGCCAAAGGATCCTGGTTCGACTTTTTAGGACTCTTTAGGAACCACATAAGCCAGATGCACAAAGGGGCACATGCATCTGGAGTTCATTTGCCAGTGGCTGGAGGCTCTGGCATGCCCATTCTTTCCCTCTTTTTCTGACTCTTTCTGTCTCTCAAATAAATAAATATATTAAATAAAACCCCAAAAAACAACAACAACAAACTGGAAGAGAGGGAACTATATGTCTTAAAAATTAGTAAGGGGCTGGAGAGATGGCTTAGCGGTTAAGGCACTTGCCTGTGAAGCCCAAGGACCCAGGTTCAATTCTCTAGGTCCTATGTAAGTCAGATGCACAAGGTGGTGCATGTGTTTGGAGTTTGTTTGCAGTGACTATAGGTCCTGGCACACCCTATTTCTCTCTCTCTCTCTCTTTCTCTCATAAATCAATAAAAATAAATCTTTAAAAACAGTAAGGGGCTGGTGGGATGGTTTAGTGGTTAAGGCATTTGCCTGCAAAGCCAAAGGACCCAGGTTCTGTTTCCCAGGACCCACGTTAGCCAGATGCACAAGGGGTTGCAAGCATCTGGAGTTTGTTTGCAGTGACTGGAGACCCTGGCGTGCCCATTCATTCTCTCTTTCTCCCCCTCCCTCTTTCTCTGTCAAATAAATAAAAATAAAATATTTTTTAAAAGTTAGTAAGCTGGCTGTGGTACACATACCTGTGATTTTAGCACTCGGGTGTTTGAGGCAGGAGGATTGTGAATTCAAGGTCAGCCTGGGTCTATGTAGCAAGACCCTGTCACAAAGTAAAAAAGATTGATGGAATTTTAAGTTTTTTCTTTAAGGTTTTTTTTTTCTTTTATTATTTGTTAGACAGAATGGGTGTGCCAGAGCCCCCAGTGACTACAGACGATCTCCAGACGTTTGTGCCACCATGTGCATCTGGCTTATGTGGGTTCTGGGGAATTGAACCTGGGTCCTTATGCTTTGCAGGAAGTGTCTTAACTGCCAAGCCCTCTTTCCAGCCCTATTTTACTTTTTTGGCTAGAGATGTATTAAAAAAATTTATGTCTGGAGAGATGGCACTTGCCTCCAAAGCCTAAGGACTCGGTTTTTATTCCCCAGTACCCACATAAAGCCAGATGCAGCAGCACATGGCATCTGGAGTTTGTTTGCAGTCACTAGAGGCCCTGGCACTCCCATTTTCTCTGTCTCTTTCTCTCAAACAAAAAAAATTTAATCAAGTCTATTCCAGGCATCACGACAAGACTTTGTGTCAAAATTAATTAATTATTTGTCAAGGAACAAAAGTAGAAAGTCAAACAGCCCCAAATTGTTTGAGGGCTAGAAAAGACCTCTTAAGGATTTTGGTAAATTCAGGGATTTACTGAACTGGGGATTGTGTCTAGTATCTTGACTATGCTAAGCAGATGCTCTGCCACACATTATCTCCTGACCCAGCTTTTTCCTCTCCTTTTCTTTTTTGAGGTAGTGTCTCGCTTTCACCCAGGCTGACCTGGAATTCACTCTGTAGTCTCAGTGGCTCAGTGATCCTCCAACCTCGGCCTCCCAAGTGCTGGGAGTAAAGGTGTGCGCCACCACTGCCTGGCTCACAGTTTTTCTGTTTAGTTTCCCTTCTCCCCTCCCCGCCTCCCTTCCCCTCCTCTCACCCTTTAATAGGTATTTTCTGTATAGTCCAAGCTAGCCTCACCTTCTTAGCTTAGCAATCCTCCTGTCTCAGTCTTCTGAGTGCTGGGGTTACAGCATGAAACAGTGCCTGACTTCGTGTTTCTTCTTGGTACTGTCATGTTCTTGATTCGCAGTTTATTGCTAACTAATTTCAAAGCATTGCTGTTTTTCTAGTTAATTTTCAAGAGAAATTGTTTAGTATGCTTTGTATGAAGCAGAATGTTGTAATGAAATATTTATTAGATCATGTTAGCGAATTTCTAGGAGTAACAGCCTTTTCTCTTCTCTTGTAGCATAAGCAGTACTATAATGGACGTAGACAGCACAATTTCCAGTGGGCGTTCAACTCCAGCCATGATGAACGGACAAGGAAGCACTGCGTCTTCAAGCAAAAATATTGCCTATAATTGTTGTTGGGACCAGTGCCAGGCGTGCTTCAACTCTAGCCCTGACCTGGCAGATCACATCCGGTCCTTACATGTAGATGGTCAGCGAGGAGGGGTTGGTTTTTGTCATTTCCTTTGTTCGTTCTGTTTTAATTAATTTATTAATTTATAATTGCAAGTTAGGCTTTTCTCCCCCTAAAAGTAGTTGGAGACTTTTTTTTTTAATAATTAACAACTTCCGTGATTGTAAACAGTATCCCATGGTAATGATCCCCCCTCCACTTTCCGCTTTGAAACTCCACTCAGTTGGAGACATTTTACATAAGAATTTTTTCTACTTTTTTTCTTGTAATTACTTTGCTCCTGCTTGATAGGGTCACATGAAAATAGGACAAATTAATTTCGCTTTTATGAAATAAGACTTTTTTAAATGTAGTCCAGTGCCAGATGCGGTAATGCACACCTTTAATCTCAGTACTACCAGGAGGCAGAGGGAGGAGGACTGTTGAGAGTTCAAAGCCAGCCTGGGACTACAGAGTGAGCTCCAGGTCCGGGTTAGAGTGAGACCCTTGACAAACAAACAAAACTAATATAGTAAAAATATTACGAATGAAGGTTCTGACATTTTAAGTGAGAGTACTTAAGAGTTGGTAGTGTCCCTTGGGGTCCTGGGTTATCCCTGATGGTGAAGTCATCTGGAGACTCTTGGTGCCAGGGTTAGTGCATGCAATCCTGCGACATGGCAAACTGAACTCACTGTATTGAGAATCGATCCTAGTTTCCAGGTCTTGTCAGTGTCATTTATTAGTCAGTATTGACCTGCACATTTCTAGAACGCATTTAATTTTGTGGGCTCACGCAGTTTGCAAAGTGAGAGTGAATACAGAACTAATTAGGCAAGTCAGCGTAAAGTACATCAGATTCTCTTCTTTTTTTTTTTTGGCTTGAGGATCCATTGCTGGTAAACACTTGGTGATTTCTCACCCAAAAACTTTTTTTTTGAGGTAGGGTTTCGCTCTAGCCCAGGCTGACTTGGAATTCAGTATGTAGTCTCAGGGTGGTCTTGAACTCATGCCAATCCTCCTACCTTTGCCTAGCAAGTGTGCCACTACTAGCTTTCTTCTACGTATTTTTTGTTTTGTTTTGTTTTTTTGAGTAGGGTCTCACTGTAGCCCAGGCTAACTGGGAAGTCACTATATAGTCTCACAGTGTCCTAAACTCAAAGCAATGCTCTTACCTCTGCCACTAGAGTGCTGGGATTGAGGGCGTGCACCACTACACCTAGTTCTGTGTGTGTGTGTGTGTGTGTGTGTGTGTGTACATGCAAGCAGACAGAGATAAAAGAGAGACGGACATATAATGGATGCACCAGTTTCTGCATATGGACTCCAGATGTGTGTGTCACTTTGTGCATGTAGCTTTATGTGGGTACTGGGGAATAGAACCTGTGTCCTTAGGCTTTGGAGGCAAGCGCCTTAACTGCTCAGCCATCTCTCCAGCTCTCTTTCTCTTTAAAATATATTTTGTTTATATATTTATGAGAGGGAGAGGACTGCAAATGAACTTCAGGCACATGCATCACCTTGTGCATCTATCTGGCTTTATGTGGGTTCTGAGGAATAGCACCCAGCTGCTTAAGCTTTGCGGGGAACACCTTAACCACTGAGCCATCTCTCCAGACCTCTTTTTTTATATTTTATTCATTTGAGAGAACGGCAGAGAATGGGTGAGCCAGGGCCTTTAGCCACTGGACATGAACTCCAGATGCATGTGCTGTCTTCCTAGGTCCTTTGGCTTTGCAAGTAAATAAGTGCCTTAACTGCTGAGCCATCTCTCCAGCCTCTTCCCCCCCACCCCCTTTAGGTAGGGTCTCAATCTCACCCAGGCTGACCTGGACTCACTATGTAGTCTCAGGGTAGCCTTGAACTCAAGGTGACCCTTATACCTCTGCCTTCCAAGTGCTGGGATTAAAGTCATGTGCCACCGTGCCCATCCTCCAGCCCTCTTGTAAAGATAGGAATTTCAATATGTAGCTAAGGCTGGCCTGGCATTTACAGTCCTCTGTCTCAGTCCCAGAGTGGCTCAGATTACAGCTGGGTAGCATTATGATGCCTTTTTTTTTTTAAATGCTGCCTTTTGTAAACTAGTGCTGGATACTGCTTGTTGCACTACTTTTAAAAAAATTCTTTTTTGTTCATTTTTTTATTTTTATTTATTTGAGAGTGACACAGAGAGAGAATGGGCGTGCCAGGGCTTCCAGCCACCGCAAACAAACTCCAGACGCGTGCGCCCCCTTGTGCATCTGGCTAACGTGGGTCCTGGAGAATTGAGCCTCGAACCGGCATCCTTAGGCTTCAGAGGCAAGTGCTTAACTGCTAAGCCATCTCTCATGTTGCACTACTTTTGAGCCATGGCACCTGCTTTTTGTCACTCAGCAGCTCCTTGGCACTTGACTGACCGAGCTGCCACGTATAGAGTTTAGGGTTACCAGTACTACTGGCTCGCTTGGCTTTTAGTAGGCTTGGGAGAATTTCACATTTCTGAAACTTGGATGGCACAAATTGTGTCAGCCCACAGTCTTATGTGGATATGCTTAGTTATTTCAGATTCTTAGAAAAAAAGGCACTTACAGACTGGGTTTTCTTTTTATGAAGTAGAATTACAGTTTAGTAATATTTTAAATTAAAAAATATATTAAAAAATTAAATTTCCCAAACTAATTTTAAGAGTGCTTATTTGGGCTGGGGATGCACCAAAAAAATTGACTCATTGAAAAAGTAAAAAAAAAAAAAAAAAATTCTGGAGAGATGGCTTAGTGATTAAGGCACTTGGCTATGAAGCCTAAGGACACAGGTTCGATTCCCCAGGACCGACATAAGCCAGATGCACAAGGTGGCACATGTATCTGGAGTTTGTTTGCAATGATTGGAGGCTCTGGTGCACCCATTTTCCCTTTCCCTCTCTCTTTCTGTCTCTCTCACAAATAAATAAATAAATAAATATTTAAAAAAGTAAAAACTAATACTAAAAAACAAGTTTTGAGCTGTGAATGGTAGTGCATGGCATTAATCCCAGCACCTGGGAGGCAGAGATAGGAGGATTGCCATGAGACTACATAGTGAATTCCAGGTCAGCTTGAACTAGAGTGAGACCCTACCTTGGAAAAACCAAAACCAAACCAAAATAAAACAAAACAGAAAAACCCTGCAGGTTTTGGCCTGGAAAGATAGCTTAGCAGTTAAGGCTTTTGACTGCAAAGCCTAAGGACCTCAGTTTGATTCCCTAGCACCGATGTAAACCAGATACACAAAGGGGCACACACATCTGGAGTTTGTTTGCAGTGGCTGGCGGCCCTGGTGTGCCCATTCTCTCTCTCAAATAAAGAAAAATATTTTTAAAAATTGTAAAAAACAAGTTTTTCTGACCAAGCGAAAGGAGTCCTAATGTTTGAAAATCGCTAAATGATAAAACTAAATATAAAGGATTAAAGAAACGTAGGTCGTGCACAGCAGACTTTACATGCCCATCTTTGGAATGCAGACTT
Organism: Dipus sagitta; assembly: GCA_036346955.1. Classification (NCBI taxonomy): domain Eukaryota; kingdom Metazoa; phylum Chordata; class Mammalia; order Rodentia; family Dipodidae; genus Dipus; species Dipus sagitta. The sequence goes on from CM070789.1 coordinate 14,121,037, forward strand.
TTCTCAATGGTAAAAGTATAAGGTGGTGGTTTTTTGTTTTTTTTTTTCCTGAGCCCTGGGGTTCAAGCTCCAGGGCCCAGTCATGCCAGTCACTCATACTAGTGAGCTATGTGTCTGCCCTGAGTAATAAACCATGAATGAGAGTTTGACACTTGATATTACTGAAAAAGACACAAGAGACCCTGGTGTGGTGGCGCACGCCTTTAATCCTAGCACTTTGGAGGCAGGGTAGGAGGATCACCATTAGTTTGAGGTCAGCCTGAGCTAAAAAACCAATTAAAAAAAAAAAAAAGACACAAGAAAAACTTTTTTTCTGAGGCAGGGTCTAACTCTAACCCAGGCTGATCTGGAACTCATTCTGTAGCCCCAGGTTGCCTCCAAACCCATACTGATCCTCCTACCTCAGCCTCCCATAGTACTGGGATTTAAGGTGTGCACAATAGTCCTTTTTTTTTTGTTCTCCACTGCCCCCCACAGGTAAGGTCTCCGTAGCCCTAGGCTGGCTTCAAATTTATTGAGATTTTCCTACTTCGGCTTCCCATTCTACTGGGATTAAAGGTGTGCACCTCTACATCCAGCTTCTCTCTGTTTTCCTTTTTTTGGGTTTTCTGAGGTAGGGTCTCACTATCACAGGCTGACCTGGAATTCAGTATGGCGTCTCAGGGTGGCCTTGAACTCAACTGTGATCTTCCTACCTCTGCCTCCCAAGTGCTGAAGTGTGGAGCAGTCCTCCTTCCTAGCTTCCTGAGTGTTGGGTTACGGGCTACAAAAGAGGCCTTGATCGGATTTTGTTCTTTTGGCTATGTTTTGTTCTTTGACTTTGAAAAACAATTTTTGGAGCATTGCATTTTTTGTGGAAGGAGAGTCAATGGCCTTTAAAAAGTAACATTAAAACATTGTTACGATTTTTCAATATGTAATTCATTCACAAGGAGTACATCTACATTGTTATGCAGTCTTTTGCCCTTTTCCAGAACTTTCTCCATATCACTTGGACTGAGATCTGTACCATTGAAACTCTGAAGTTCTGAGTTATACAGTGATTTCTTCAGGGTGGAGGATGGAGATGGAGCCCAAGTCCTTGCACATACATGCTAGGCTCTAACACTGAGTTCTGTGTAACTCATATCTCTGACTCAGTGATATCCTACCTCTGCCTGCCTTCTGAATGCTGGGATTAAAGGTGTGCTCCAACCATGCCCAGCTTAGATGACTTTTTGTTTTTATTTTTGAGGTAGGGTCTCAATCTTTTAGCCCAGGCTGACCTGAACTCATTGGGCAGCTCTAGGTTGGCATCGAACTCACAGTGATCCTCCTACCTTTGCCTCCCGAGTGCTGGGATTAAAATTGTGCATCACCATCTAGCCTGGCCTAGATGACTGTTTAGTCTAAGGGTGAAATGATCATGGAAACAGATGAGGAAAGAATTGGTAATGCTAGAAGGTTTTATGTTATATTCTAGTAAGTGAAAGATGACAATTTTATTGTTGTGGTGTTAACACAATCTAAATGCTATTTTAATTCCTATTCTTGGTCTCATTCCACTTTAATACTCACCTTAGGAAACTAAAACCATGACCCACAGTTTAGAAGTATTTCCCTCCCCTCGTTAAGCTGTTTATGCTGCCTCATGCATGTGACTATTTATGGCAGCTGAACTCAGTGCAGTTTAGATTTTCCTGACTTTTTCACATATCACTGTGGTTAGGTGGTAGAGAAATGACATTTTTCTTGAGTCAGGGTCTTATGTAGTCCATTGTGGCCACATTCTGGTGGAGCTGACCTGAGTTCCTTGCCTACTTTCTAAGTGTTGGGTTATAGGCGCGCGTCACCATGTCCAGCTTATGTGGTGCAGGTAGGGATTGACCCTGGCCAGGATTTCCTGCGCCCTTGAGTGCTGAGTCTTTTCCCAGGCACAGTTTTGTCTTTTGAAAGAGCCATCTGAGACAGAAAAAACTGGATCCACAAAATGTTTGACCTCTCTTCATATCCTGTAAAAGAATGAGCTTTTTTTTTAGAAATGGTGGCACGTAGTGTGGCCTGCAGTCACCACACTTGGTTATATGAGGTCTGTCTAAAAACTGGAAGATGGGCTTGGAGCAATGGCTCAGTGATTAAAAGCACTTGTTTGCAAAGCCTGATGGCCTGAGTTTAATTCCCCAGCACCCATGTAAAGCCAAACACCCAAAGGGGTTCATGTGCCTGGAGTTCATTTGTGGAGGCAGGAGGCTCTGGTGCGCCTATAAGTCACTCTCTCAAACAGGCACGTAAATATTACAGAGTTTCTTTCTCTCTTATGTCATTATACTGCTGAAGCTCTTCAGTTTACGTGGGCAGTTAATTTGGCATGTAATGTACAAGGCTCAGTTGCTCTGCCTGTCAATTGTCTTGGGGTGATTATCACCAATCCTCCTCTTCATTCCTAGTATTTGGAGATTGCTGTGGTACTTGCCCAGAGAGCCAGCCCATTCAGAGACTGGTTAGGGTCTTAGAGAGCCTTGTCAGTTTTCAGCAACAGGTCATGTCAAATCATGGAGCTTTTTTAGGAATTCAGTTTTTTTTTTTTTTTTTTTTTTTTTTTTTGGTTAGGTAGCCTCTCACTCTAGCCCAGGCTGACCTGGAATTCACTATGTAGTCTCAGGGTGGCCTTGAACTGAAAGGTGTGAGCCACCACGCCCAGCTGTTCTTTTGTGACAGGGTCTCATGTAGCCCACATTGGCCTTGAGTTTCAGATACTTGTGCTTCTGCCTTCCACCTGCTGAGATCACAAGTTTGTAGTGTCTCCCTCTGCTCCCCTCCTCCTCTCCTTCCCTTCCCCTCCCTCCATTCCTCTTTCTCTCTCTCTCTCTCTCTTTCTCCTTCCCTCCCCTCCCTCCCCCTTCCCTTCTTTCACATCTCTCTCTGTCCCCTCCCCTTCCTGCCCCCCCCTTCTATTTCTTGAGATTAAGTGTACCAGGCTGACCGGGAATTCTACCTCAGTCTCCCAAATCCTGGGATTATAGGTTTGTGCCACCATTTCTAGGCTGGCCTCAAATTTGAGATCCTCCTGCCTCTGTTGAATAGCTTTGATACATGCCTGATACATGCCTGATACACTAGGCCTGGCTTAAAAGTAACTTTTAAAATCTTTTTTTTTTTTAATCAAGATTTATTTTTATTTACTTATTAGAGACAGACAGACAGGGAGGGAGAGACAGACAGAGAGAATGAGTGTACCAGGGCCTCCAGCCACTGCAAACGAACTCCAGGTGCATGTGCCACCATGTGCATCTGGCTTATGTGGGACCTGGAGAATCGAACCTAGGTCCTTAGGCTGCTCAGGCATGCACCTTAACTGCTAAGCCAGCTCTCCAGCCCCATTAAAATCTTATTTTTATTTATGAGACAGAGAGGGAGAGAAGAGAGAGAAAGAATGGGCATGCCAGGGCCTCTAGCCACTGGAAATAAACTACAGACACATGTACCACCATGTGCATCTGGCTTATGTGGGACCTGGAGAATCGAACCTGGGTCCTTAGGCTTTGCAGGCAAGCATCTTAATTGCTAAACCATCACTCCAGCCTAAAATTAAATTTTAAACCTCAGTATTTGAAACATTATTTAATGTCTTCGGATCAGGAATTTTAAGTATGAAGAAAAATGTTCCAGCTGCCTGTATCACTTAAGCGAAAATTCGAGAAGACTGTAGCTAAGGGCGATGTGACCATCTTCACCTTGTGCGTGGTAGACAAACTACTGTACCACAGAACTCTCTCTGCAGCCCTTAAAGTAGTAGGCCATAAAGCACAGGGCGAAAGCAGCTAATGGGAGGAAGTTGTTTGTTTTGGCTTAGTTTCAAAGGCAAGCTTCATGGTGCCTGGGGACAGCATGGCATGAGCAGAGGATGACATCACCTCTGCCACACCAGGTGGACACAGCAGCAGGAGAGTGAGCAGGGGAGCTGGCTGTGTAACACCTCTCGCACAAGACTTCACCTCCCAAACCGCCACCAGCTGGAAATCAAGCGTTCAAACACATGAGTTTATGAGTGATACCTGATTCAAGCCACCACAGTAGTTTTCTTCAATTCTAAGTATGTATGTAAATACTCACTTACTTGACAGAGACAGGCTGACTTAGGCTAACTGTGCGTACACAAGGTCCTCCTCCTACTGCAAACCAACTCCAGACTCAGACCAGTGTGTGCTCCTGACTTTACTTGGGTACAGGGGAATTGAACCCAGGGCTGACAGGCTTTGCTTGCACCCTTAATGGCTGAGCCATCTCTCACCCTTCAGTGAATTTCTGATGTCTTCGGTATGTATAGCAGGGTAGCATCCAAAGTACGATTCTGTGTATAATTGTAATTAGCTTAGTAAAAGAGCCTCAAAGTGGGTGAGGAGCAGGTTTCAGTGTTCAGTTTAATGCAACACTGTCAGGAAATTGTTTCTCACTAACGGGAAAATAATGAACTTGAAGTTGTTAGTGTTGGTGGTTTCCAAGCCTAGTTGTATTGTGTTTCCTGAGTCTAAGATGTTGGTATATTTCTACCTTGTACCCATTGGTTTTGGCCCCTTAGTTACTTTGATTTTTTTGTTTGTTTGTTTGTTTTTGTTTTTGTTTTTCGAAGTGGTGTCTCACTCTAGCCCAGGCTGACCTGGAGCTCACTATGTAGTCTCAGGGTGGCCTCAAACTCATAGTGATAAATGATAAATGACATCATTTCAACAGCCATAGGATAGTAATTTTTGTTTTGTTTTTTTGAGATAGGGTTTCACTCTAGTGCTGGGATTGAATACGTGTGCCACCATGCATGGCTGGCAGTAATTCTCAATGGGTAGGACAGTATAAGAGTATATTCAAAATGCATGTGAGAATAGGAATTCTTGAGTGGAACATCACAATTTGATCATGCAGTTTGAGTCGTTTTTAAAGGTTAAAAGCATGCCTATTAATTTTTATTGACCAGTTTATTTTGTGTGTTTGTATTTATTGTATGATGTGTGTGCATATGCTTGTGTGCAGGGTGCACATGCACATGTGTCTGCATGCATTTAGGAGCCAGAGGTCTCACTGTAGTCCAGACTGACCTGGATTCGTTCTGTAGCCAAGGTTGGTGGTCCTCCAGTGTCAGCTGCCTGAGTGCTGGGTTTCTGTGCATGAGCCACCTCGCTCAGCTTCTCGAACCCTGCACTGTGTAGCCAGCAAGCCTTTTGTGTCCTCCTGTTTCATCCTCCATGCCCAGAGCACCATGCCCAGGTTTTATCTGGATTCTAGAGGTTTGAACTCAGGTCCTCACACTTGTGAGCCATCTCCCTGTTCCAAATACATACATCTTCCTAGCTTTTATACACATATTTATTGTATGTATATTTATTTATTAATATCTGGGCATTGAGCCTAGGCCTTTTACATGATGTCCCCAGCCTTGTGTGAATGTTGTTGTTTTTATTTTCATGTTGTTTTTCAAGGTAGATTCTCAGCCTGGCCCAGGCTGACCTGGAATTCACTTATGTAGTCTCAGGGTAGCCTCAAGCTCAGTGATTCTTGTACCTCTGCCTCCCAAGTACTGGGATTAAAGGCATCTGCCATATGCCTATCCTTGTTTATGTTTATATTCTTGTTTATTTATTTTATTTACTTTTTTGGTGTTTTTTGGTTCTTCGAGGTAGGGTCTCTAGCCTAGGCTGACCTGGAATTCACTATGTAGTCTCAGGTGGCCTCCATCTAATGGCGATCCTCCCACTTCTGTCTGCTGAATGCTGGGATTAAAGGCATGCTCCATCACATCTGGCTCTTGTTTTTTATTTATTTTTTAAATGTTTTATTTTATTACTTGTTTGTTTTATTTGAGAGAGAGTGAGAGATATAGAAATAGGCAGGTAAAGAGAGAGAGAGAGAGAGAGAATGGGTGTGCCAGGGTCTTCAGCCAGTGCAAATGATGCCCCCTTGTGCATCTGGCTTATGTGGGAGTCGAACCTGGGTCCTTCAGCTTTGCAGGCAAGCACCTTAGCTGCTAAGCCATTTCTCCAGCCCTTTATTTATGTATTTTTTTTGGGGGGGTTGGTTTTCAAGGTAGGGTCTCTCTAGTCTATCTTAGGCTGACCTGTAATTCACTATGTAGTCTCAGGCTTGCCTAAACTCATAGCAATCCTCCTACCTCTGCCTGCCCAGTGCTGTGATTAAAGGCTTGTACCACCAGCCCGGCTATGTTTTTATATTTTTCTAATGGTGAAAATTAATAAATACCTTTTTCCTTAAAAATATATAGGCTATTGGCCTAGTTTTGGAAAGTGAATTGTTGTACTTTGTAAATTTATTTCCAGGCTTGTACGTCATCCATGTTGAATAGAAGACATAAGCCTTAGGAAAGTAGGACAGAGATGCTTTGTGTTGGAAAAGTAGAAAGTTATTTTTATTTTAAAAAATATTTTACCTATTTCGGGGGAATGGAGTGAGTATGGGCATGCCAGAGACTTGCCACTACATACGAACTCCAGACTTATGGACCACCCTGTGCATCTGGCGTTATACAGTTACTGGGGAATGGCGCCCAGGCTGGCAGGCTTTTGAGAGGAAGCGCCTTCAACTCCAGCCTTCCAAAAGTCAAGTGTATTTAAGAATTTCTTTTTTCGTTGGTTAAAAATACTTATTTGCAAGGAGAGAGAGAAAGAATGAATGGGTGCACCAGGGCCTGTAGCCATTGCAAATGAACTCTGGACACATGCAACACTGCATTTGGCTTTACATGGGTAATGGGGAATCAAATCCAGGTTGCTAAGCATTGCAGGCCTACACCTTAACCGCTGAGCCATCTCTGCAGCCCAAGAATCTCTAAGATAATCTTATGCAGCTTCTTTTATTTGTAACAAATCACATCAAGCACTGTACTAGTTGGTCATGTGTATTAAGCATTTTGATTGCAACATACACATCTTGGATTTTGTTAGTTGAAGGCTTAAGTATATTCATTTGAAGTTATGGGGAACCAAATCCTGGCTGAGAGGAGTGATGGGCATTATTGTGGCTCTTCTCTTCACAGGTGTTTGTATGCTTATGGAAGGGCTGCAAAGTGTATAACACTCCCTCCACCAGCCAGAGCTGGCTGCAGAGGCACATGCTCACACACAGCGGAGACAAGCCTTTCAAGGTACGTATGCAAGTGGACTGTGTGATTCCTAAAAGAGAGTCTCTCACTCTGTTGTAGCTAGTTTAGCTGGCCTTGAACTTAACACAACCCTTTTGCCTCAGCCTTCTGAGTGCTGAATCCCTAGCTAAGCTGGTGACATGTGAAGTGAGCACACTCGGGCTCTTGTAAAACTTCTCTTTGCATTACTGCGGCTGGAACTAAGGGCCCTTCACAGCTGTTTTGGCAAACTACCATTGAGCTTCCTCAGTCCCTCTTAAAAACGTTACAGGAACTGTTTATCCTATGACTGCATTTCAGAAGTAGATGGACATGAAGGTTATTGAGTGCACACATTTGAGTTTGAAGAACAGAGATCTATGCAGTGGTGAGCAGTCAGACAACCAGCTCAAGCCACATCTGACCATTGGCTGCGTGTTGATAATACTTGGAGTTGGATTGTCTCTCTCTCTTCTTTCTTTCTTTCTTTCTTTCTTTCTTTCTTTCTTTCTTTCTTTCTTTCTTTCTTTCTTTCTTTCTTTCTTTTAAATACTGTATTTATTTATGAGAGAGGTAGAGACAGAAAGAAAACAGAGAATGGGCACACCAGGGCCTCTAGCCACTGCATACGAACTCCAGACACATGTGCCCCCTTGTGCATCTGACTTAAGTGGTTCCTGGGGAATCGAACCCGGGTCTTGGGCTTTACAGGCAAATGCCGTAGCCGCTAAGCCATTTCCCCAGTCCCCTTCTTTTTTTCTTTTTTCTTTTCCTGAGGTAGGGCTTCACTCTAGCCCAGGCTGACCTGGAATTCGTTATGTAATCTCAGGGTGGCCCCGAACTCACAGCGCTCCTCTGCCTCTCAAGTACTGGGGTTAAAGGTATGTGGCACCACTCCTGGCTCTTTTTTTTCAGGTAGGGTCTTGCTGTAGCCCAGGATGACCTGGAATTCACTACACTATCTCAGGGTTGCCTTGAACTCATGGTGATCCTATTACCTCTGCCTCCCATTGGATTGTCTTTTTTGTCTTTTGGTTTTGTTTTGTTTGTTTTTCGAGGTAGGCTCTCTCTCTAGCCCAGGCTGACCTGGAATTCACTATGGAGTCTCAGGGTGGCCTCGAACTCACAGCGATCCTCCGACCTCTGCCTCCTGAGTGCTGGAATTAAAGGCGTGCGCCACCACGCCCGGCTTGGATTGTCTTCTTACTGCCCAAAGTTTTGGCCTTAGCAGATACTGCTACCCTTGCTGGAGAAATTATAGAAAATAATGCCTTTCCCTCAGGTTGGAGCTTGCTGTACCTATGAGCTTAGTTGTAAAATCTCTTTGTCAAATCAGTGTTTTGGGAAGCCTTTACAAAAAGCTGGTTTCTATAAAAATGGTTTTCCATTTTGCTTCATTAAAAATTAAAATATTTGGCCGGGTGTGGTAGCGCATGTCTTTAATCCCAGCACTGAGAGGCAGAGGTAGGAGGATTGCTGTGAGTTCGAGGCCACCCTGAGACTCCATAGTGAATTCCAGGTCAGCCTGGGCTAGAGTGAGACCCTACCTCGAAAAACCAAAAAAATAAAAAATAAATAAAAGAAATAAGATAAAATAAAATATTTCAGCTGGAGGGATGGCTTAGTGGTTAAGGCACTTGCCTGCAAAGCCAGAGTATCCAGGTTCAAATCCCCAGGACCCATGTTAGCCAGATGTACAAGGGGGTCCATGTGTCTGGAGTTCGTTGGCACTGGCTAAAAGTCCTGGCGCGCCCATTCTCACTCTCGTGCTCTCCCCCCCCCCAACTCTAATAAATAAAATAAAAAACATTAAACATTAAAATAATTTGGGCTGGAGAGGTGGCTTTGTGGTTAAGGTGATTGTCTGCAAAGCCTGAGAACCCATGATCAGTTTCTCTCCAGATCCCATGTTAGCCAGATGCATAAAGGTGAGGCCAGCACAAGCTCACACATGCCCACTAGGTGACACAAGCACCTGGAGTTCTATTGCAGTAGCTCAGGACCTGGTGCACCAATTCTGTCTCTAAGAAAAGTAAAATATTTTAGGTTTCTAGTTAAGGAAAGCATATTCCACAGAATTTAAAGGTTTGTATCTAAAGAAGATTAATAGTTGTTAAAATCATATCCACTGGAATGTAAATATTGTGTCCTAAACTTTCTTTAGGTTTTGTCAATGAGGTAATTCCTGTGGAGTTGCTTATAAAAAAGTCACCTAAGGGCTGGAGGGATTGCTTAGCAGTTAAGCACTTGCCTGTGAAGCCTAAGGACCCCGGTTCGAGGCTGGATTCCCCAGGGCCCATGTTAGCCATATGCACAAGGGGGCGCACGCATCTGGAGTTTGTTTGCAGTGGCTGGAAGCCCTGGCGCGCCTATTCTCCCCTCCCCCCCCCCATCTGCTTCTTTCTCTCTGTGTCTGTCGCTCTCAAATAAATAAAAATAAACAAAAAAAAAATCACCTAATATTTTTTGAAAAAGCAATCCTTAACAGATTTAAATAGTTAGAGGGAACATGCCTACAGTCTCAGCTACTTTGGAAGGCTGAGGCAAGAACAACAGTTTAAGCCCAGAATTGTGGTTGCATTTTGGGCGGTAGTGTAAGACTGCCTATTGTAGATCTCCCCATTGCTGGGGCAAATCACCTGTCCAAAAGCAGCTGATGGAGGAGAGGATTTATTTTAGCTTATAGTGTTGAGAGGAAGCCTTATGATGTCTGGGGAAAGGATGGCATGAGTAGAGGCTGGACATCACCTCAGCCACAGCAGGTGGAAACAGCAGCAGGAGAGCTGAGCTCTGGCCAAAGGGGAGCTGAATAACACCCCTGAGCGTGCTTCCAATAACACTTCATCCAGCAAGGCTCCACCTCTGCGTTTCCACCAGCTGGGAACCAAGCATTGGACACATCAGTTTAGGGGTGGGTTCTCATTCAAACTGCCACACCTACGAACCCCTACTTGCATCCTCTTTGGTCTGTGGCCCACCAAGTTACATTAGGGTTGCTTGCATGAGCCTGGATGGGGCATTGTTTCCTGGAGGGTGGGTAACTACCTTTGGGTGCTCCACCCATGAACATGGCTCCTCCTTTCCAGCAGTGGTAACTAACTGCTAACAATGCTTGGGGGGGGGGGAACCTCACCTCTCGACACACTCACTGTTGATGACTTACCCTTGTGCAGGGAACCACAGCTGCTGTGACTTCATGAGTGTGACAGCCATGTGTCCACAGACCAGTACCTCTCCTCATCCTCCCAGTCTTACATTGTTTATGCCCATCTGTGTTAATATTTTTTACTTATGTGCATTTGTGAATGGGTGTGCCAGTTCCTTACCGCTGCAGACAAATACCTGGTGCTGGAACACTTTTGTGCTGGCTTTACATGGCTCTGGGGAATTCAGCCTGGGCCAGCAGGCTTTGGAAGCAAACCCCTTTAAGTGCTAAGCCATGGAGGGAGTGGTATAGATGTCTCTTAGGGCAGAACACACAATAGACCTTATTCTTGGTACTTTTGCCAGCTCTGTGTCTCTGCCTGCTCCAAAAGAAACTTCTGAGAACAGCACTAGTCTAGGGTTGTAAACAAATGTTTAGATGGTTGATAACTTCCCTATTTAACACAAAGGTTGTAACCTCCATAGTCATTGACTTTTGGCAAGATTCACAGTACTAGGCATGCTTTTCTCTCTCTGAAGTGGGCTGCAAAAGGTGGTTGGTTATCCCTGTAACAGTCTTGCAACTCTTGCTCCAGTGTGGATTGTCGTTTGTGAAGCACACAGGGTCCAAAGCTGGGCAAGACTGTTGCTGACTTTTCTCTCTAGCTGCATGCATAGCACCTTTCAGTGCTTTGAAAGCCAGACAGTAGAGAGGAAGCTTCCAGCTCAGTTCCATTTTCATTTCTCTCTGAAGGAGACGTAGCCAGGTCACTTAATGTTCTGCTAGCCAGGTAGGAGAGGATTCAGAGAGAATTCAGCATCTGATTCAGTCCAGTCTCATCCCTCAGTGACATTGTCCTCCTGGGCCCACCCCAGTAAGTGATGAGAGGGGCTTACCAGGTGGGCAAGGCCGCCTTCTTGGCTGTTTGTTTCTTCTCGCCTGAACCTTGGGTCCCAGCACTGGTAAGGCTTCCCCATTGCAGCAGCCAGGGTTCTCCATGATGCCTGAATGGGAGGAAAGTTATTTTTTATTTCTTGCCTGTTATTTTATTACTGCTAAGTTTTCTTTGCAAGCCTTTTTCATTTTGTCTGGAAAACCCTCCTCACATCTTCCTGTGTTCCGTGCTTAGTTTCTCGTATGGCTTCCAGGTCTGGCCTACTCGAGCGTGTATATCCCGGTTGTAGCCCATTCCCTGGGTTCGTAAATGCCTCTAAATAAATGTAACGATTTATAATCTATCCTCAGTCTGTTTGTTTATTTATTTTTTTAAAAATAGACAAGAGCCCAAAAGTTCATAAGCTTTTCCTTAATGCCAAAACACCATATCGTTACCATCTAGTTTTAGTGGGTGATTCAAAGAAATGGCATTGTTTTGTTTTAGAAGCCTCTGTAGACTTCTGATCACTAATGCGTTGGAGAAATCTTTAATAACCTATGGCTGTGGGGAGCGGCTCTACCCATGGTATAGTGTCTTTGTTGAATTTTTTTTCTTTTCTTAATTTTGATGCAGTATCTTATTCTGGCTGACCTGGAGCTCACTCTGTAGCCTCAGGCTGCCCTCAGAACTCCTCTCCATCATCCCAGCTGGGACTGAAGGTGTGCACTACCACTGGCTCACTTCAGGGTTTTTTTGTTTGTTTTTTTGAGGTAGGGTCTCACTCTAGCTCAGGCTGACCTGGACTTCACTGTCTATTCTCAGGGTGGCCTCAAACTCACAGTGATCCTCCTACCTCTGCCTCCTGAGTGCTGGGATTAAAGGTGTACGCCACCATTCCCTGCTTGTGCTTAATTGGCAAAAATTTTAATAATAATGCTGGTAAATGTTTTATTTATTTTGACATACAAAAACATTCTGGGGTCTTTTGTAAGTCAATCAGAATATTTTTTCACTGTATTGCGTAAGGAGCTTGTTAATGTTTGAGCCATCATTGTTATCAGGGTTACCAGGATTTATAGACGGCAGGCAGCAGTTGATTTCCACTAGTGTATGTTAAATGTCAGTGATCCACAAGATGCTTCAGGTCAGAAAGACATGAATGAAATTTTCAAGGTGTGTGGAAATTGAGAGTTCATCAGGTGCCCTGATGTATCCTGAAGGTGTGAGGGCTGGCTCAGAGGAGATCAGCTGTTCACTTGAAACAAATCCACCCAGTGAAGTGTGTTGTATTGTGTAGAAGTTTAAACTGGCAGAGTTACTTGGATTGGAAGGATGAACCTGGAGTAACAGATTTGTTCACTTGGGGTATTCTACATAGGGAAACTCATGCAAGTTGGATTGCCTGGATTAAATATGCAGGGCATGTTTGGTGTTGAACAGTGCTAGTTACATGTGTGGAGTTTGGCTTTCAAGAAAGGAACTAATTTGGATATAGTAAATTCTAATTAAAAAAGGGCATTATCAGTCTAGTTTTGGACTTCTTTCCTTGGGGGGGGGTGGGGATACACACACACACAGACACACATATATATTATTATTATTTTGGTTTATTTAAGTAGGGTCTTGCTGTAGCCCAGGTAGACATGAAATCTACTATGTAGTCTCATGGTGGCCTTGAACTCACGGTAGTCCTCCTTCCTCTGCCTCTCAAGTGCTGGTATTAAAGGCGTGCAGCACTACGCCCAGCCATTTATATATGTATATATATTGTTTATTTTATTTATTTATTTGAGACAGAGAGAAAGAGGAAGAGAGAGAGAGAGAGAGAGGAGGGAGGGAGGGAGGGAGGGAGGGAGGGGGAGAGAATGGGCATGCTAGGGCCTTCAGCCAGTGCAGACAAACTCCAGATTCGTGTGCCACCTTGTGCATCTGGCTTACATGGGTCCTGGGGAATAATCAAGCCTAAAACCGGGGTCCTTAGGCTTCACAGGCAAGTGCTTAACTGCTAAGCCATCTTTCCAGCCTCCCATTTTTATATTTTTAATTTTTAAAAAATATTTATTAGCAAGCAGAGAAATACAGTGGGTGCACCAGGGCCTCCCGCTACTGCAAATGGACTCCAGGTGCATGTGCTGCTTTGTGCATCTGGCTTTACATGAGGACTAGGGAATTGGCCTCTGTTTCTTAGGTTTTGCAGGCAGGCGCCTTAGCTACTGAGCTTGGGGGTCATTTTTTATTTTATTTTCAAGGTAGGGTCTCACTCTGGCCCATGCTGACCTGGAATTCACCATGCAGTCTCAGGGTGGCCTCGAACTCATGGTGATCCTCCTACCTCTGCCTCCCGAGTGCTGGGTTTAAAGGCCTGTGCCACCACACTCTGCAGGGTAATTTTTAAATGCTTGATTACTGAGAATGATTTGTTAGAAGATGTAAGAGCCTGGCCTGGTGGTGCACACCTTCAAACCCAGCACTCGGGAGGCAGCGGGAGGAGGATCGCCATGAGTCTGAGGCCACCCTGAGACTATAGTGTGGTTAGTGAGATCCTACCTCGAAAAACCAAAAAGAAAAAAAAAATCAGATGTACAAAAATCATATCCCAAGATCTACATGCCTGTTACCTGTGGCTACTTTGTGCATTGTGGTTCTGATGACCAGTGAAGGCCTGCGTTCATTAGAATAGCAGATGCGTGAAGTCCTCAGCCTTGTGATTCACAAGACTTCTGAGGCCATGCTTGATGGAGCTTGCAGAGGACATGGGCTAAGGCCTGGGGAGGTGGCTTAGCAGTTATAGGTGCTTGCTTATAAAGCCTGATGGCTCAGGTTCAGTTCCCCAGTACCCAAGTTAAGCCAGATCTGCACAGTGGCACGTGTGTTTGGAGGCTTATTTGTACTGACAAGAAGCTCTGGTGTGCCCATACTCTTCCCCCCTCAAATAGATAGATGATAGATAAAAAAATATACTTTGGATGGCTTCTCCAAGGGATAAACTAGATCTGATAGTTTAGCCTGTTAATAGGAAAATTGTTCAAAAGCTGTTAATTGAATTTCTTTCTGGCTTTTACATCAGGGTAGAAAAGAAGGAAGTGGTGCTGAGGTTGTTTACATTCTAAGGTAAAAAATGTTTAGAGTGTAGGACTCTAGATAATTGTTAGCATATCAAAACACCTGTTCTTGTTATTAAAGTGATTACTTCAACATCAGCTCTTCCTAGGAAGGTGTTTCCCTTGCTTTTGCCTGTGGGGTAGAGGAGCAAGGAGAAGAGTGGTGCCTATGAAGCCTGCGCCTGCTTGCAGCTGCGCCACGCACTGCGCTGCTGACTGGGCTGTGCGTGGGGCGCTTCTGGTTTCTGTGGGGTCGTGGACTAAATTTTGCAAATGCTTCATAGTCATCCATTTCTGCTTGGGCTGTTGGCTGTGACCCTGATGCCTGTTCTTTGTTTTTCTTCAGTGTGTCGTCGGAGGCTGCAACGCCAGCTTTGCTTCTCAGGGAGGGCTAGCTCGCCATGTACCCACACACTTCAGTCAGCAGAACTCCTCAAAAGTTTCTAGCCAGCCAAAGGCCAAAGAAGAATCTCCTTCTAAAGCTGGCATGAACAAGAGGAGGAAACTGAAGAACAAAAGGAGGCGCTCCTTACGTAAGTGCTGTACTGCAAAAGTCTGTGTGTGTTGTGGGCTTGAGGGCAACTCCTGCTCAGTGGTCTTCATCTTGGCTTGTCTAAAAATCTAGTGACACACACTTGTAAATTAAGGAATATAGTGTGTGGGACCACAGATATAAATATATGGAATTATATGTTGAGGACTCTGCTTGGATTCTTTAGAAAGTTTCAACATGTAAAAATCTACAGTTAAGTAACCCATCCATTCCCAAGTAGTGTGTGTGGTGTGTGTATGTAATATACACAATTGTCATGTGTTTAATTACTAGCTTATATATAAAATATATCCTTGATGTTAAACATTGAAGGTAATAAGATGATAGGTTTGCAAATGCAGGGAGCAGGATTGAACTTAAATTGTAGAGCCTAGAACATACATTTGTGTCAGTTGACTAATGGATTCTGAAACAAGTGTGAGGTGTCATGAATGAATGACTGAATTAATGTATGCAAGCATGCATGCATGCAAGCAATTGTGAAAGGGAGTATTTGCAAGGGTGACCTTTTTTCTTGGGGTTTGGTTGACGTGTAGAAGATAAACCAGATGTGTTCTAGGCCATACAACTGATTGTGAAAACACTTAGGTTTGTGACACTGCAGAGCTGCAGTAGACAGATGAACAGATGCAGAACTGACCTTCTTCAAGTCTCAGGACTCCACGCAGAGGTCCGTGTATGACTGTACTTGTGTGTCCTGCCCCGGCCCTGGGTTCCTGCCACTTGGCAGTGTGGACAACATGACGCAGGGCGAAAGGGCAGTGTGAAGTTCAGCAGCTCTCGTCACTGTTGCCAGCTGCAGTCACAGCTTCAAGTGTGTCACTCACCGCACTACTCTCCTTGCTGAAACACCTTATGAGAGCCAGCTGCAGGGCAGCAAGGGTTGATTTTGGGGAACCCAGCCCAAGGGATTGATGCTGGTGCTTAGCTTATTTTTGTTTTCTCTTTCTCTTTTTGAAAATTTATTTGAGAGAGAGAGAGAGAGAGAGAATGGGCACCCCAGGGCCTCTAGCCACTGCAAACAAACTCCAGATGCGTGTGCTACCTTGTGCATCTGGCTTATGTGAGTACTGGGGAATTGAACTTGGGCCCTTAGGCTTTGCAGGCAAGTGCCTTAATGGCTAAGCCATAACTCTAGGCCCGTTTTTATTTATTTATTTATATAGTTAATTATCGGAGAGAAAGATGAATAGGCAAATATAGAGAGAATGGGCGCACCAAGGCCACCAGGCACTGCAAATGAACTCCAGATGCATGAGCCATCTTGTGCATCTGGTTTATGTGGATATTGGTAATCAAACCTGGGTCCTTAGGCTTCTCAGGAAAGCGTCTTAACCATTAAGCCATATCCCCAGCCCCAATTTCTCCTTCTTTATTCAGACTGGGATGCCAGCCCATGAAATGACACCACCCACAGTTAGGGCGTCTATTCTTCCCTTAGTTTAGCTAATCCAAAGACTTCTCACTGACATGCCCAGAGATTCATCTCTTGGATGATTCTAGGTCAAAGGTCCAGTCAAGCTCACAGTCAAGATTGACCATTACATTTGCTAACAAGGAATGACTGCTTTGAGTGATTTAACACTAATAGTTAATTTCTTTTGGCCCTTAATCATAGGAAAAGCATTTCCTTGGAAAGCAGAGAGAAACTGTACTCCCCACCCCCACCCCAGGAGCTACAGAAAAGGAATTTGTCTCTCTAGCATTAAACAGAATCATCACTACTTCTCACTCACTCCCCCACTTCCCACATCTAATGGCCTTTTCTTTTGGATTTCCTGAAGTAATTGCATTCTTGTCTTGTGGGTTCTGCTAGTTGATTTTTGGCTTATTTCCTGAGGAAAAAGTAGTTAGAACAAGTTGTGTGGTATGTCTTCTGTTGAGTAGGCCAGCTGGTGAAATTGCTGTCCTAGAGCAGTTTGATATGTGTATTGGTGCTCTGAGAGCTCTACAAATTCCCACAGTTGGTAAATCAGCATACACTGACTACAAATACACGTATCAGAAATCAAGCCAGGGTTTTATTTACTTATTATTATTTAAAAACATATTTTCTTTATCTTTGGGGGGGGGAGAGTTAGAGAAAATGGGCACTCCAGGACCTCCCAGCCACTGGAAAAGACCTGCAGGTACATGCACCACCATTTGCATCTGGCTTTTGTGTATTCTGGGAAATTGAACCTGGGTCATTAGACTTTGCAGACAAGCACCTTAATGGCCAAGCCATCACCCAAGCCCTATTTATTTATTTATATTTATTTATATTTATTTATTTGAGAGTGACAGAGGGAGAAAGAGGCAGATAGCCCACCTCCAACCACTGCAAACAAACTCTAGATGCAAGCACCACCTTGTGTATCTGGTTTTACGTGGGTACAGGGGAATCAAATTGGTTCTTAGACTTTGCAAGCAAGCACTTTAACTGCTGAGCCATCTCTCCAGCCCATAGGAAAAATTGTGATGACATTAAAATTGAACGGTGATGAAATGCTGTGACGAACTTGAGTCCAGCGTTGTGCCTGGCGATGCTCGTCACCTTGCCAAAATGCAGAACTGGTACTGAGAGAGCAAAGCAGATGTACTGAGTTGAAACATGGGGTCATTTCTGGCTAATTACTTGTTCACAGTGAGATTTTATTATTTTTGTGGAAACAGACAAATAGGCTGTTTAGCAGACACCTGTTTTTGTGTTGACTTGTAGCGCGACCACACGATTTCTTCGATGCACAAACACTGGATGCTATACGGCACCGAGCCATATGCTTCAACCTCTCAGCTCACATAGAGAGCTTGGGGAAGGGGCACAGCGTGGTTTTCCACAGTACTGTAAGTATTCATGGTTTTTCTTTCAGATCATACAGACCTACGAAAGAACATGCTATTACTTTCATCATCAGATTTCTAACTTACTCAAAACCTAAGAAAATAGATTTAAGCAAAATTCGCAAGTTGTTGGATGTGGTCGTGCAGTCCCATGTGTATTCCCCATCATTCCAGAGACTGAGATGGGAGGATTTCGAATTCAAGGCCTGAAGAGCTTAGAGACCCTGTCTCAAGGAATGGAATGCATTTCAATGTGTTGTATTTCCCTTGCACACTTGAGGCTGTGTAACAACACGTTCAGTCTCCAGTACTGCAGGATGAAAAGAAAAAATAGGTCATTTAAGTAAAAGCTTTGCAAGGAGTTTTTTTTGTTGTTTTTTTTTTTTTTTTAATGTGTTTGGTTCCACTGATGCCATCCTGAGTGTCTAGACTGGTGAACACATACCACATTATAAACAGTTTATTTCTTGGGTGGCTAAGCTTTCAGTCCACAACAAACAGTGTCATTTTGCAAGCACAGAGAGGGGGGTCAGGCAGGCAAGAAGGGAGGGACAGAGAGACGGATGGATGGACGGGGGTGGGGGGAGGAAATGGGTATGCAGGGTACCCCCACCACTACAAACAAATTCCAGATGCATGTGCCACTTTGTGCATCTGGCATTATGTGGTTACTAGGGAGTCAAACTCAGACTCTTAGGCTTTGCAGCAAGGACCTTAACTGCTGAGCCATCTCTCCAGCCTAAAAAAAATGTCAGTTTGTAAAAGCAGTAAGATCAGTTGTTTGTGGAGCTAAGTTTTAAAAAATATTTTTATTTTATTTGCAAGCACAGAGAGGGTAGAGAGAGAAAATGAATGAATGCACACCCAAGGACTGCACTGCAAAGTCCAGAAGCATGTGGCACTTTGTACATCTGGCTCCACATGGGTACTGGGGAATTGAACCTGGGTTGCCAGGCTTTGCAAGCAAGTGCCTTTAACTGATGAGTCATCCCCCTAGCTCGATTTGGAGTTAATTTTATTGTCTTGTCATTTTAAAATGGGTATAGTTTGGCATAGATAGATAAGTGAGTGTAGATCATGAAGAGATTCTTGGCAATTTGAATTCCTAGAAAAAAATGAGTAAGTTTGGTTTTTGAAATGTAGAATATGCCAAATTTAATCTTCTTTATTTTTTTCTATTACATGTAGCCAGCATGCATGAGACGTGAAATAATTGCTTTAACTGTTAGCAATTGATGTCTTGTTAGAGAACTTCATTGTTGACAAATATGTAGAGTGTTTTTTGCCTTCTCTTCCCCTCCTGACCACAGACCCAGCTTTCTGTGCTTTGTTTTTGTTGTTGTTGTTATTGTTTGTTTTGTTTTGTTTTTCGAGGTGTAGGGTCTTGCTCTAGCCTAGGCTGACCTGGAATTCACTATGTCATCTCAGGGTGGTCTTGAACTCATGGCGGTCCTCCTACCTCTGCCTCACAAGTGCTTGAATTAAGGGTGTGCGCCACCACACCCAGCTTCCTGTGCTTTTTCATTCATTACCTATTTTGCTTCATTTTTTAGCTCCATATATTCCACGGACTGTCTCCCAAGGCCCTTGTCAAAAACAACTGGCTGGGCTGGAGAGATGGCTTAGCCCGTGCGTATGCAGCCTAAGGACCCAGATTTGATTCCCCAGAACCCATGTAAGCTAGATGCACCAAGTGACAACGTGCATCTAGGGTTTGTTTCCAGTGGCTGGAGGCCCTGGTGCAACCATATCCCCCTCCCCCCGCGCCCCCCCCCCCCCCGGCCAAATAAAAATGAAAAAGCAACTGGTTCTAGTACTGCGGGAAGCAATTTGCTTTGCTGGGTTTCCTGATGGCTATCAATTATAAAAATAAGGAAGTGTTACCCTAGTGTGTTTTATAGATAATGACCTTAGGAATTGCGTGGCAAACTCTTTTAGTACTAGAGAAGAAATTTGAAAGAAAATCCTGTCGTGTTCCATGTTGGTGTGTTGTAATATGTTCAGATCTGGCTGGACTATAGCGAATGTGACTTTATAACCTCTATTCAGGTTGAGTGAGCCAAGAAATAAACAGTAGTGGATTGTATTTTCCCAGCCCTCAGAAGGCTGAGGTAGAAGGATTGCCATGAGTGTAGGTCAGTCTGGACTAGGGTGTGACCCTCCCTAAAAAAAAAAAAAAAAATCCAAAAACCAAAACAACAACAAATCAGATGAAAACATAATGAAAGGTTCAAGGTTTTAAATGAATCATAGGGAATTAAATTGAGGATGTTTTTATCACCATACAACCACTGCTGCCCCATAGCTCAGGTTTTTCAGAGGACAAAACTAGGAACCAGAACGGCTGCATATTATTCCCAGTAACTCCTCAGTGTGGCTGTGTACTACTATTAAGGTGTTTGCACCTGTACTCACTCCCAACCCCATTCATCTGGTGATATTTAGACTAAATTGTGGCAAAGGAAAGCCAGAAAATAGAACAATGTTTAGTTATTAGTTGTAAATATTTTGGGGTAGAATTATGAATGTTGGAAAGTAGATAAGACTCTGAGGGAGAGTGAAGAAATGCACATGTGGAGTAAGTGTCAGAAGATGGGTACAAAGAATGGCATTTTCTGAGATTGCGTGATGGGAGAGGTAGGAGTTTGAGGAGGGCTTCCACCCTGATGCTCCTTTTCATGTAGTCATTTATCGACAACCCCTGTACATGCACAGTACGCCGTGATCATAATCTGCTCCCACCGTCCTCTTTTCCCCCCTCCACTGAACCCCTTCTTTCCAGCTAGACCCATTCTAAATTTGATGTCATCATGTTTTCTTTTTTGTTTTTTTTGAGGCAGGGTCTTTCTTTAGCCCGGCTGACCTGGAATTCACTATCTTAGGCTCAGGCTGGCCTCAACTCACAGTGCTCCTCCTACCACAGGCTCCAAGCATTGGGATTAAAGATATGTGCCACAAACCTGTTTCTTTTTGCCTCCTAATATGCAGTTCTTGTAGTTCTCTTCATCACTGTGAGGCCATGGCGTGCAGCACTGCATAGTTTCTGGAAGACGGTATTCTAGGGCACCGCTTCCCTTCCTTTGGCTCTTACATTCTTTTAGCCTCCTCTTCCACGATGGTGCCTGAGCCTGGAAGGTGTGATAAAGATGTTTCTCTCAGTGCTGAACACTCCATTTTTACTTTCTCAGCACTGTGCTGCATTTTGCCTGCCCAGTTGTTCATTTGCATGGTCACATATCCGCAAAAATAAACTAATTAAATGTTATTGGGTTGGGAAGATGGCTTAGCAGTTAACTATTTACACTATTAACAATATATATACTTTTTTGGGGGGTGGAGGGAACAAGCAAAGCCTGTTGGCAAAGGTTCAATTCCCCAGCCAAAAAGCCTGAAGGGAGTTTGTTTGCAGTAGCAAGACACCTTGGTATGTGTATGTACGTGCACGTACACACACGTGTGCAAATAAAAGTTGTTTTTTTTTTTTTTTTTTAAGTGAGAACAGCATTAATATGTGGGCATAAACCTACTTAGAGGCAATGCGGTGGGCATAATATCTGTTTAGGCAGACAAAAATTGTAGCATTCTCCTAAGAGTAAGGACCTTCCCAGCCTTTGGCTTTTGAGTAGGTTTTCAGTACCTAGGGAGAATTCTGGCCCATAAGAGTAATGTTTTACTGGCTCAGAAGAGTAATGTCTTGCTGGGCAGTTTAATTTTGAAGTTTGTGCACATAGGTTTTTGATTTGCTAGCCAAGTACATCCCTAACCCCCAAACATCTTTACCTTTAAGAAAAAAATTGGTGCTGGGCGTGGTGATGCACACCTTTAATCCCAGCACTTGGGGAGGCAGAGGTAGGTGCATCACTGTGAGTTGAGGCCACCTGAGATTACTTAGAGCGAATTCCAGGTCAGCCTGGGTTAGAGTGAGACTCTACCTCGATAAACAAACGATGACAACAAAAAAATTAACTGGTGAATAGATACCAACCATTAGTTTGGATAATTCCCTTGAATATTGAGAGACCACTGAGTCAGGCACTAGTGATATGTATCAGGGAACAAAAGGTGTAGTAAAGAGAAACATGACTGTATGTAGTAGAAGAGGCGTTCAACACAGGGTAAGTTAAAAGAACTGAGCTGGATGTGGTGGCACACGCCTTTAATTCCAGCAGAGGTTGGATGATAGCTATGAGTTCAGGGCTACCCTGAAACTACCTAGTGAATTCCAGGTCAGCCTCCGCTAGAGTGAGACCCTACCTTGGAAAACAAAAACAAAACCACCTTAACTGGAAGTATGAGCATTCACTTATAGAGGATAA
This sequence comes from Dipus sagitta, assembly GCA_036346955.1. Lineage (NCBI taxonomy): Eukaryota > Metazoa > Chordata > Mammalia > Rodentia > Dipodidae > Dipus > Dipus sagitta. The sequence continues at coordinate 14,142,957 of CM070789.1, forward strand.
CATCTTAGTCTGTGGGAAGTTAGAGCACTTTGAGGTGTTGGTGTTATTTCAGTTTCAGCTTCTCTATATCTTTGGGTTTGTGTTATCATTATCTCACCTGTCAGTGCTATGGGTTTGCAGTGGAGATAAGGGCCAGACCCTAGATTGCTTCCTGTGCAGGCATGAGAGTGGAGGGCGGCAGACTACCTGACTTAGAACCTCCAGAACCGAGTACTGGCATTTTGTTGTTTCTTTTTCACAGAGGTTCTTGCTCTAGCCCAGGCTGACCTGGAATTCACTAGGTAGTCTCAGGCTGCCCTTGAACTCACAGTGATCCTCCTACCTCAGCTTCCCAAGTGCTGGGATTAAAGGTTTGTGCCATTAGTAGTGTCTATTACTTTTTTTTTTTTAAATGGGCCTTAAAAAATTTTTCATTGAGATGAAAGAGAGAATGTGTGTGCCAGGGCCTCTTGTGGCTGCAAACGCACTCCAACTGCACGTGCCACTTTGTGCATCTGGCCTTAACGTGGTTTCTGGGATTTGATCTCAGGTTGAACCCTGGCTTGCAGTCCTTTATAAGCAAGCATCTTTAACCAGTGAGTGATCCCTCAGCCCCAGACTGTTTACTTTTTTAGATAGAATCTGGCTATGTAGCTGCCTCTGCTTCCTCAGTGCTAGGATTATAGTCTTGTACTCTCAGTACAAGGGTGGGATTGCTTATTGATACTGTTGTGTGTCATTTAAGATACTCCAGACATAAGACGGGTAAGCTTTAGTGGTAGAGGACTTGCCTTGCCTGTGTCTAGCCCATGGTTCAATCCCCAGCACTGCCTTTGCAATTAAAATATATAAAAACTGCACTGTAATTTTGTTTGTGTTGAACATTGCATATAATTTGGTCCATTGCCTATAGTAGGTACTGAGTTCATTATACTCTGTGCTCTTTGAGGATGATGGAGACATGGGTAATGAAAGTAGCCTCACGTGCTGATGTGGAATAACACAAGCCACTTTAGCTACACCTGTAACCTCAGTCCAGCATGCAGGAGGCGGGGCACCCTGGCAGTATATCACGACTGCCTTTTAACAACAAAAAACACAAACAAGACTAACATAGTTTAGTGATAGACTGCTTGCTTAGTATGAACAAATGTTGGTTGGACACCCAGCACTGCAAAATAAAGTTTCCACAAAAATGTCAACAACATAAAACTACAAAATTTATACTATAAATATTTTAACTTGATATGTGAAAATTTAAATAGATTTTTATAGGAGCTGGGTGTGGTGGCACAAACTTTCAATCCAACCTGGGCTAGAGTGAGACCCTACCTTGAAAAACCAAAGGAAAAATTATACAGAGCCAAAGTCATATTTTGCAATATTGGTTGCTTAATTTGGACCCCTCCAGTTGTGCTTCTTAATTAAATTATACCTCTTAGGCTGGAGAAATGGCTTAGAAGTTAAGGCGTTTGCCTTCAAAGCCTAACAACCCTGATTTGATTTTCCAGTGCCCACATAAAGGCAGATGCACAAAGTAGCTGGAATTTGTTTGCAGTGGATGGAGGTCCTTGCATGCCCATTCTCTCTATCTCTATCTCTGTCTGTATCTCTTTCTCTCTCTCTCTCTCCCCCTCTCTTTTTAAATAGGCAAGTGCCTTAACCACTAAGCCACATCTGTAGCTCCACAGTATCTTTTTTATCCTTTTTTTTTAAAATTTTTTAATTTTTTTATTTGAGACAGAGAGAGGTAAAGAGAGAGAGAGAATAGGTGTGCCAGGGCCCCTGGCCACTGCAAATGAACTCCAGATGCATGTGCCATCTGGTGCATCTGGCTTACGACGTAGGACCTGGAGAGTTGAACCTGGGTCGTTAGGCTTTGTAGGCAAGTGCCTCAAACACTAAGCCATCTCTCCAGCCCCCCCCCTCTATTTTTTAAAGTTTTTTTTGTTTATTTTTATTTATTTGAGAGCGACAGAGAGAAAGGGGGGGGGGAGAGAGGTAGAGAATAGACGTGCCAGGGCCTCCAGCCACTGCAAATGAACTGCAGACACATGCGCCCCCTTGTGCATCTGGCTAACGTGGGTCCTGGGGAATCAAGCCTTGAACTGGGGTCCTTAGGCTTCACAGGCAAGCACTTAACTGCTAAGCCACCTCTCCAGCCCCCTCTCTCTATATTTTGTAAGGAATGAATAAACATTAAAAAGTAAATTGTATCATTTATTTATTTATTTTGGTTTTTCAAGGTCGGTTTTCACTCTAGCCCAAGCTAACCTGGAATTCACTATGTAGTCTCAGGGTGGTGGCCTTGAACTCATGGCAATCCTCCTACCTCTACCTCCCGAGTGCTGGGATTGAAGGTGTGTGCCACCACGCCTGGTTTACTTTTTAGTTTTTGAGATAGGGTCTCACTCTAGACCAGACTGGCCTGGATTTCAGTATGTAGTCTTGGGCTGTCCTTGAAATCACAGCAGTCCTCCTACCTCTGCCTCCTGAGTGCTGGGATTAAAGGTGTCTACCACCATGCCTGGCTCTGTATACGTTCTTTTTAACTTAAAAAAATTTCTTTAGTTTTTTTTAAATTGATTTATTGAGGCAGATAGAGAATGGGTGCACCAGGGCCTTTAGCCCACTGCAAAGGAACTCCAGACGCATGTGCCACCTTGTGCATCTGGGTTACATGGGTCCTGAGGAATCAAACCTGGGTCCTTTGGCTTTGCAAGCAAGCCTCTTAACCACTAAGCCATCTCTCCAGCCCTGTTTTTTTTTTTTTTTTTTTTTTTTAATATCCAGAGATTTAGGTATCTATCATCCTAATCCACACTTAAGTTGGCACATAATCTATTAACCAGTATTATATAGGCAGTTGAAGAGCTACAGGTAAGTTGATGATCCAGTAAGAAAATTTATTGTTTTAAATAGCTTTTGGTTTGGGAAGCCATCCTTTATCAGTATTGGAAGGACTTCAGAAAAATGAACCACATTAGACAAGTGAGGCTCCACAGGCCAGCACCTTAGGGGCTTTGCACACCACACTGTCTGACTATCGTCAATGCCCAGACCTTGACAGCCTCAGTCAGGAATGGTTGTTCCATTTGTGTTTGGATGTTTTCTTTCTCTTCTACTTCTTGTTTTTATTTTTGTTAGCTTTGTTGGTTGAGATATGTTCGAAGGTTGCGGTGAAGTGTGAATGTCCGTGAGCATTATGTGTTCCTGAATCCAGGCTTATTGCACCAGAATTAGAAGTTCCACTGATGCATTTTGTAAAATTCTACCCTGCGTCTCAGAGATTTCAATGTGTGGTAAAGGAGGTTTTTTTATGCTATAATGTGGGGAAGATAAGATTGTATGGCAGTATGGACAGTCTTGATTAGTACCAGGGCTTTAATCCTGGCAGTCAATGAGGTAGACAAAGGAGGTTCATTATGAGTTTGAAGCCACCTTGGGCTACCAAGTGAGTTCAAGGTCAGCCTTGGCTAGAGTGAGACCCTACCTCTGAAAAAATCAAAAGCATAAAAAGGTGCTTTTATTTTTGGCAGTATAGAAAAATGATGTTTTACAAATCATTTATGATGTTCTTTTCATATTACTAGGTGATAGCTAAGAGGAAAGAGGAATCTGGAAAGATAAAACTTTTGCTTCATTGGATGCCTGAAGACATGTAAGTGTTTGAAGTAGTGTATGGAACTAATGGACTAAGGGTTCGTTTTCACTAAAATCGTAAGTGTGAAAATACATAAACTAGAAACCTTTAGTGAAAACAAGTCAGTAATTTTTAGTTGTTTGAAGGGACAATCTGAACATTATAAACTACATCAGGGTCTAGAAAGATGACTCAGTGGTTAAAGGTGCTTGCTTACAAAGTCTGATGGTGCAGGTTCATATCCCCAGTACCCACATAAAGCCAAGTGCACAAGTGGCAAATGTGTCTGGAGTCTGTTCGCAGTGGCAGGGTGTCCTGGTGCGCCCATTCCCCCTCTCTCCTTCCTATTCTCTTCCTCTTTTTGCTTGCAAATAAATAAATAAAAATATTTAAAAGCAACAACAAGAAAAGAATGTCTCCAGTTACAAGCTTTAAAACTAGCCTCTTAACTTAAAAACACATTGGTTTTGACAAAGTGTGCATGTAGCCCACACTATACTTGAACTCATGATCCTCTGGTCCTGCAGGATCTGCTGTGATGGATTGTAGACATGAGCTGCCACACTCATCTTACATTGATTCTGAGAGTGGGATGGAGGAATAGAGATAGGGTCTTTTATAGCCCAGGCTGGTCTAGAACTCCTGCCTCCATCTTTCTAGTGCTGAGAGTACAGGTATGGCTTCTTGTTTTTTTTTTTTTTTTTTTTTTTCTTTTTTGGGGTTTTCTAGGTTGGGTCTCACTCTAGTCCAGGGTGGCCTCAAACTCACAGCAGTTCTCCTACCTCTGCTTCCCGAGTGCTGGGATTAAAGGCATGCATCACCATGCTGGGCTTGTTGGTTTTTTTGTTTGTTTCTTTTTTTTTTTTTTTTTTTTTTTAATGGTTTTTCGAGGTAGGGTTTCACTATAGCCCAGGCTGACCTGGAATTCACTCTGTATTCTCAGGGTGGCCTCAAACTCATGGCGATCCTCCTACCTCTGCCTCCCGAGTGCTGAGATTTTACCAGATCTTTTAATACTGTAAGCATGGTTCTTATTTTTTTAACTTTTTAGAAAGTGTGTATGTGTGTGTGTTGTATGCATGTTTGTATGTATGGGTACACTTTTGTGTACATGCATGTGTGGGCCAGAGGTTGAAATCAGGGTCTGTCCTCAGCTGATCTCCATTTTAGTTATTTTTTTGGTTTTCTGATGTAGGGTCTCATGCTAGCTCAGGCTGACCTGGAATTCGCTATGTAGTCTCAGGGTGACCTCAAACTCTTGACGATCCTCCTACCTCTGCCTTTCAAGTGCTGGGATTAAAGAAGTGTCCCACCCCACCTGGCTGTTTTTCTTTTTTTAAATATATTTGTTTATGAGAGACTTAACAGAGAATATTGGCATGCCAGGGCCTCTAGCTACTGCAAATGAACTCCAGATGCATGTGCCACCTTGTGTATCTGGATTTACATGGGTACTGGGAAATTGAACCCAGATCATTAGACTTTGCAGGCTAGCACCATAACCACTGATCCATCTCTCCAGCTATCTCTCTGTTTCTTGAGACAGGGTCTTATACTGAACTATGAGCTTACTGATTGACTTAGTCAGTCCAGCCAGCAAGCTCTAGTAATGGTTTGTTTCTGCCTGCCCATCCCTGGTTTAAAAACATTTCATCATGTCTGGCTTTTAGGTTGGTGCTGAGGATCCAAATTCAGATCCCACTAACTAACCTTCCTACCCCCTGGTGTGTGTGGTTGAGTCAGGGTCCCATGTAACCCACGATGGCTTCAACTTCACTGTATAATTGAGTCTGGCTTTGGACTCCTGATACTTTTGTTTTCCTCTCCCAAGTACTAGGATTACAGATGTGTGCCATCATCTCTGGCTAACATGATTACTAGAAAAAAAGTTTCAGATTCATATGTCTCTGTAATCCTATTTTGGAAACTGAATAATCCAAGTATCAGACTGCTATCATTTGACTTACTTATTTTAGAAAGAGGAAGTCAGATAGAGAGAATGGGTGCACTAGGGCCTCCAGGCACTGCAAACAAATTCCAGATGCATGCGGGTCCTTGTGCATCTGGCTTTATGTGGGTACTGAGGAATCAAACCTTGGTCTAGGCTTCCCAGGCAAGCACCTCAATCACTAAGGTATCTCTCTCTCTTTTTTTTAAGTTGAATTTAGAAGGTCTCAATTTATTTATTTATTATTAGTAGTAGTAGTTTTGTTCAATTTATTTATTTACTTATCTATTTATTTATTCCCTTTTTATTGACAGCTTCCATACTTACAGAAAATACCCCCCCCCCCTTTCCCCTTCACAGATCCGCCCTCCATCATATCCCCTCCCTCTCTCCAATAGCCTCTCTTGATGTCATCAACTTTCCCTCCTGTTATGAGGGTCTTGTGAAGATAGTGCTAGGCACCGCGAGGTCATGGATATCAATCAAGGGCAAGGCCAGTTTCTGTCTGGTCAATTGCATTGTAAGCAGTCCTATCCTTCCTTTGGTTCTTAACATTCTTTCCACCACCTCTTTTGCAATGGACCCTAAGCCTTGAAAGGTATGATAGAGATGTTTTAGTGCTGAACATTCCTCCATCATGTCTTCTTAGAACTCTGCTGCCTTTTGGGTCATCCCAGTACTCACTGCCATCTGAAAAGAGAAGCTTCTATAATCAAAAGTGAGAGTAGCATTAGCCGGGCATGGTGGCACACACCTTTCATCCCAGCACTCAGGAGGCAGAGGTAGGAGGATCACCATGAGTTCAAGGCCACCTTGAGACTACATAGTTAATTAATTCCAGGTCAGCCTAGGCCAGAGTGAGACCCTACCTTGGAAAATAGAAATTTTTTTTTTTAAAGTAAGAGTAACATTATTATATGGGTATAAATGTTAAGTAAAGTGCTTACAGGGCAGTTTGGTACATCTCTATTTTTATAGGATTAAATATCTCTTAATTCAGAATTTGGTTCACATGCATGGAATTTTTTTAAAGTGGATCTTAATTCTGGGGAGGGGGAAATATCTCCATTTGCCTCCATTTGCTTTTGCTCTAACATTTATCTACTTCTTCAGCTCACGAGTTTTCTTTTCTTAGTGAAGAAACTTGCTGTCATATTGTCATTAAGAATGACAGTCATTTAGAAGCCAGGTAGTGTTACAGTTCTACTACCCAAACTGCCTAATCCACCCTAGCTTCATTTCCCACATTTATGCTGCCATTTCAGGCCAAACTTCTAACTAGACAGTCTCAGAACCTCATTGTAGCCATATCAGACTGGCAGGAACAGTTGGGAATATAAAGACATGTGAAGGATAAAGTTAAGGTTTTAAAATTGTTTTTTTCCCCCTTTCATTTCATAGCCTGCCAGATGTATGGGTGAACGAAAGTGAACGACATCAATTAAAAACTAAAGTAGTTCATTTATCAAAGCTACCCAAAGATACTGCCTTGCTTTTGGACCCAAACATATACAGGTAATTTATTTTTTGTCATTATATTAAATTTTGAATTGTAAACTTAAACTTCCTTAAACCTTGGAAAAGTTGGACTTATTTTCAAGTACATGTTTGGCTACTTATTCAAGAATAGTTTTTCTTCACCAAAATACCAAGGCCAGTGTGTAGTTGAGGATCTTAATCTTAACACCCAGTCTGGAACCTTCTGAGTATCACATTAGTCCTCAAAGAGTGTCACATTGTAGATGTGTGAATTTAGGACAGTATCCAACATATTTTCTTGCGTATGATTTTTTTGTTGTTATTTTGTTTTGTTTTTTGAGGTAGGGTTTCACTCTAGTCTGAGTTGACCTGGAACTCACTGTATAGTCTCAGGGTTGCCTCGAACTCACGGCCATCGTCCTACCTCTGCCTCCCGAGTGCTGGCATTGAAGATGTGCATCACCACGCCCAGCACTTGTGTGCGGTTTTTTTTTTAATAACTTTTAAAATATTTTATTTTTTGTTTTTCGAGGTAGGGTCTCACTCTAGCCCAGGCTGACCTGGAATTCACTATGTGGTCTCAGGGTGACCTCAAACTCACGGCGATCCTCCTACCTCTGCCTCCTGAGTGCTGGGATTAAAGGCGTGTGCCACCACGCCTGGCTAAAATATTTTATTTTTATTTGACAGAGAAAGGATGGGGGAGAGAATGAATAAATGGGTGCACCAGGGCCTCCAGCCACTGCAAATGAACTCCAGACACATGTGCACCCTTGTGCATCTGGCTAATGTGGGTCCTGGGGAATCAACCCTGGGTCCTTTAGATTTGCAGGCAGACGCCTTAACTGCTAAGCCGTTCCTCCAGCCCTTGTGTATGATTTTAATTGCATTTTTTGTAGATGGTGGTCAAAATTGTAGCCCACACTAAGTTCAGTATGTAATGGACACTGGCCTTTAACTCCTTCCTCTACCTCCCACATGCTAGGGTTACACGCATATACTTTCACATTTTTGGTGTCTTGGGTGGGGGTGGGATATTGAGGCTGGGTCTTAGGAGCGTGCTCTGTAACCAAAGAGGGCCTTGAATTTGTGGCATCCTCCTGCCTCAGCTTCCTGAGTGTTAGGATTATAAGAACGAAATATTGCTTCTAGCTGATTTTTCTTAGCATTTATTCCAGATTTATTAAAAATAAAAGGAAACTTCTTCCTTAAAGACAATATAATACAGAAAGAATAGAGTTCATGAAACAAAGTTTTGCATACATCCTAATAAAAATCATTCAGATAAGAATCATGAAAAGATGTTACATCTCTAGAACTGCAGGTGTGGTAAGGAATAGAGTTAGTAATATGGCCTCAACGTTCCTCCTCACAAATACTATTTCAAAACACAGCTGAGCCATTTCTCCAGCCAGATTGTCATGGACTGGGAATAGATCCCATGTGTCCTCAATATCATATGACTCATTGAAAGTTTAAATATTTATTTATTTGCAAAGGAAGGGAGAGAGAACTAGAAATAGGCATGCCATGGCCTCTCACCATTGAGCTAGGCTCCAGATGACACAGAGGCTTTATGTGGGCACTGAGGACTTGCTGCTCTTTGTGACGAGGATTGAACAGTCGAGGTAGCCTGCCTTTAGAACTGGTTCTAGAGCTCAGAATGGACAGCGTGGGAATGATCCTGCTCTGCCTGCTGCAGCTCCCTTTTCTCCTGCGCTTCTCTCCAGATAACGGACTCTTGTGCTGTTGGAGGAAGAAGCAATTCAGTGATTTCAGTTACAGTGAAAATGCTTTACCTAAGGTCCGCTCACATTTAGATGGGTGTGTAAGAGTCCATGGAAACAGCAGTGAGCACTAAATGTGACTGCAGCTCTTCGATGGGCTACAGAGATGGCGTTGTAAGTTCTTGGAGAACAAGAATGCGCTTAAGACGTTGTGTGTAGCCCAGGTCATCCTGGACTCCTAACTCGGTCTTCCAACTGCTGGTATTATATACTCACGTTGTCATTTTGAGACAGGGTCCAAGGATGTAGCCCAGACTGGCCACTAACTTACTATGTAGCTGAGGCTGTCCTTGACCTTTATTTTATTTTATTGTTTTTGGTTTTTCGAGGTAGGGTCTTGCACCTAGGCTGACCTGGAATTCACTTTATAGTCTCAGGGTGGCCTTCCTACCTATCTCCCGAGTGCTGGGTTTAAAAGCATGCACCAACCCACCCGGCTAGCTTTTTTCTTAGCTGTATTAACAAACAATCCTTTTCCCTAGGATTTAATTTGGAAGTTAGAACCAAATGTACTCCTACGGGAAAGAGTCATAGAAAGCCTTTCCCTTGCTTAGATGAGGGATCATTGTCTACATTCTGACTTGGGACACTTGTGAAGTTAAGTGACAAGGAAAAGATAATTCTAATTTTATGTTTGTTTGTTTGTTTGTTTTTCGAGGTAGGGTCTTATCCTAGCTTAGGCTCACCTGGAATTCACTCTGTACTCTCAGGGTGGCCTCAAAAGTGCTGGGATTAAAGGCCTGTGCCGCCACGCCTGGCTCTCTAAGTTGTATTTTTAAAATATTTTTATTTACAAGCAGAGACAGAGGGGCCGGGGAGAAGAGATGTAAGTTATTGCTTTGAAAAGTAATTTCTTGCTCATCTGTGTAAAACAAAATATGGCCATTCTTCCAAAAAGGTATTTAACTTTACTTTTTAGAAAATATTTATTTATTTTAATTATTAATTATTTATTAATTATTATTGAGAGGGGGAGAGAGAGCGAGAGCGAGCGAGTGCACACAAGAAAAAGGAGGCAGAGAGATTGAGAATGGGCATGCCAGGGCCTCTAGCCACTGCAAACAACTCCAGACACATGTACCACCCTGTGCAGATATCTGGCTTATGTGGGTGCTGGGGAATTGAACCTGGGTCCTTAGGCTTCACAGGCAAATGCCTTAAGCACTAAGCAATCTCTTCAGCCTTAAAAAGGTATTAATTTTAAGTGAGGCTAAAAAGAATAGCTGGGCATGTTGGCCCGTGCCTTTAATCCTAGCACTTCAGACCTTGAGGTAGGAGGAGCACTGTGAGTTTGAGACCTGCCTGAGACTGGATTCTCCAGGTCAGTCTGGCCTAGAACAAGACCTTACCTCAAAAATTAATTAATTAATTAATTAATTAATACATACTTTTTTGGGGATCAGCATGCCGCCCAGCACTCAGGAGTCAGAGCTTAAATATTGCTGTGAGTTTGAGACCAGCCTGAGACTGTAGTGAATTTCAGGTCAGCCTGATCTAGATTGAAGCCCCACCTGCAAAAAACAAACACGCTGGGTGTGGTGGCACATGCCTTTTATCCCAGCACTCTGGAGTTACAGGTAGGAGGATTCCCATGAGTTCAAGGCCATCCTGAGACTACATAGTAAATTCCAGGTCACCTTGGGCTGTGAAGCCTAAGAATCCATGTTCGACTTTCTAGGTCCAGTGCGCAAGGTGACCCAAGCATCTGGAGTTTGATTATAGTGGCTGGAGGACCTGGTGCAACAATCCTCTCTCACGTTTAAAAAAAAAAAAAAAAAAGCCAGCCTGTTGAGCTTTCCTTTAAAAAATTTAAAAAAATATATACCTTTTTGGTACTTAAGTATCAACTTTAAGGTAGCATCTAGGTAAAATGTTTCTATCAGACACGGAATTCTTAGAAACACATTTTCAGGCTGCAAAAAATTTTTATTAAAAAGCTATGTAGGCTGGAGAGATGGCTTAGCAGTTAAGGCGTTTGCCTGCAAAGCCAAAGGACCTCAGTTCGATTCCCCAGGACCAACATAAGCCAGCTGTGAGGTGGCACATGCATCTGGAGTTTGTTTGCAGTGGCTGGAAGCCCTGGCATGCCCATTCTCTCTCTCTCTCTCTGCCTCTTTTCCTCTCTCAAATAAATAAAAAATTTAAAAAACCTATGTAACTAGGACTGGGTGTATAGCTCAGGTTTGTTTTGTACGTATGAGGATCTGGACTGGATTTTAGCAATTCCTCCCCCATCCCCCCAAAAATCAAAAGCTTTGTAACTAAATTTATATCCATTATATGCTACTGTTTTGGAAATAACTTTGCTAGTTTCTGTGTGTTTAAAAAAAAAAATATATATATATATATATATATATATATATATATGTATTAGTATGTTTTTCATTTTCCTATTTGAGACAGTTTTACTGTGTTGCCCAGACTGTACTTGAATCCAGGAGTTAGGCAATTCTCAGTATCCTGAGTAGTTGGGACTTAGAGGTGTGAGGCAGCATAGAGAAATACTTTTTAATGACTGACTTACCATCAATGTATTTTATAAATATCTCTGGTATTCCTGTTGAAGTACTCAATGTAAAAGAAAATTCCTTTTTCTTTTTTCTAGAACAATGCCGCAGAAGAGGTTGAAGAGGTAAAAAATAAATAAATACATAAAAGCAAACAAGTGGGGCCACCTGCAGTCCTAGTCACTGACAATGGGTTTAGGAAAAGTTGCACATTATTAGAGTGAACCCCTTTCCACTTGTTTTTCAAGTGCAGTCCTTAGGGTGATATTTATGCGTAGTGTGAGCATTCTGTGAATGAACAGGTCTTCTGTGGAGTGTGTTGATACGTCACTGTACATGCACACCTCACGGAATGGTGCTGTGGGAGACAGAGCAGACACTGCTGGCAACTTTGCATGCTCTCTGCTTCAGCTGCCTTTTCTTCCTTAGCAACTGCAGCAGTGTCACTGGAGAGAAAAGCAGTTGCCCTTACACACCCAGCAAGCACTGCAACAGCCCATGTGTTGGCAGTGTCTACTAACTAGAAATCCCAGGAAATGGCATAGTGGAGGTTATCGAGAGATAAGTAACCTTTCAATTATGATAAATAGATGTGATTGGTTGCCATTTGTGTTCTTTTGCAGAACTCTCATAAGAAAAGTGTTCAGTTTGTATTTAAGCAAACAGTGAACGACATTTGCAATCAACTAAAAATTCATCTATCGAATTAGGGCTGAAAATTACTGTTAAAGAGTGTTGCAGTATGTCTGGTGGCTCCCTTTTCAGGACTAGGGTTTCCTCATGGAGTACAATATGTTAATATTTACCTATTTAACTCATTTGTTAATGGTTTTTGAAAAACTTATTTCGGAAGTTTTTGAATAATCATATTTTCATTTAATCTATATGACTCTAATTTTTTTTCCTGAGGAAAACATTTTGTTTTTGAGTTTTTTTTTAAATGTAAGAAAGTTGATTTTTTTTTTTAAAGTGTCTTCAAACTGAATCCTTTATGCACCAAAGTTGGTTTTGAAAAGGAAAATAAAATCACTTTCTTGCTTGGTAAGCAAGAAGCCATATGGATTTTTTTTTAAACTTTACAGAAATGGAACTATGTGTAACTTGTTAGTATTGTATCAAACAAATGTTGCATAGAGATAATAGAACATTGCTTGTAAATAACTGAGCAGATTTGTAATATATTTTTATATTATGAAATGTACTGTAGATGTTTTCTAGAGGCATGAAAGTCAAATGTATATATATGGTAGAAACAATATTGAAGGGTATTGTAGCTCACTTGTGCTGCCAGAGGAATCCTAAGAAAGCACCTTCTCTAACAATAATGTCTTGCAGACTTAAGGGACTATGTACTACTGTTAATGTCTATAAGAACAGAACACATTGAACATCCTTCCAGAAAGTCTCGGAGGGAGGGCTTACATCTATAAGACAATAATGGCACTCATTTCTGACAGTGACTGTGAAATCAATTATTTCCTTACTGTTGGAAAGACATATTGTAAAGTATGGCTATATGCAGTCAAACTGCAGAAAATACTCCGGATTGAGGAGTTTTCATCTTATTACAATGACAGAAAAACCAGCAGTTTTTACACTAAATTTTTTAAAGTAAGAATAGACAAAAATATAGAATTAAGCCTTTGCTTTCAAAATGGGAAACATTCTACGATGCGTAAGTCATTTCTCATTTGCTTTAAAAAATAAAAAAAATATAGGAGGCTTTAATCATTAATGATGGGGTGAAGAGATATATACATGAACTGAGTCATTTCGATTTAAAGAAGTGCAGATAAAAGCACCGCTACTATAAGACATTCTGGATGGCTGCTTAATAAGATCTTGTCCCTATGAGCTGTAGCAAATGTGATTTTATTTTTAAAAAGAAAAAACAGTGTATTACAATTTTTTTCTTTTGTCTTGGTTTGCTCTAAGCACTTCATCAATTGTTTAATTAATTCTGTGTCTGCAAAGTAACCTGCGGTCTCTTTTATTCTTTTTAAATTTTGTTAAAAAATTGCCAAATAGAAGTGTTCAGATACATAGTTTGTATTTTTATTTTATTGCCTCATGTTCTTGTAAGTCTTTCTGAATTGACCGGTGATTGTAGACCTTGCTTGAGTATTTTTCTAATAAAACAAAGCGGATCATATTTAGCTTCAAATTGTTACCATTCAATTTAACATAAAACGACACCAGAAAAGACAGGTGCACAGCGAACACATTAGGGTTTTCTTTTTTTTTTTTTTTTTTTTTTATTTTTATTTTATTTTTATTTTTTGGTTTTTCAAGGTAGGGTCTCACTCTAGCCCAGGCTGACCTGGAATTCACTATGGAGTCTCAGGGTGGCCTCGAACTCACGGCGATCCTCCTACCTCTGCCTCCCGAGTGCTGGGATTAAAGGCGTGCGCCACCACGCCCGGCTTCACATTAGGGTTTTCATTGTGTGGAAATACTTAAGTGTGTCCAAACCAAATTTCTGGTTTTTGATTAACCTCTGAGTACTCGAATCACTTTTGGCCTTTTGCTGTGGATGTGACTTGGGATGGATACTGCTATCAGCATACCCAAAGGTACAGAATTAGTCAGCAGTGTTACATCCTGTGTGCGTGTGTGTTTCTACACACTTTGAATTATGACTGGAAAGACTGAGAATTTTAATCTGTACTGTTCATTTCTTAGTATTAATCTATTGTTCTTAACTGCCTGTGTTCTTCCACTTCCATTTATGAAGTATTTGTAGTATTGAAATTGTGTTTCCTGTTCAAAATCCCATGTGTAGTATAGTACTGGGCAGTCTACAACCCACAGGTATGGCCATTCTTCTTGTAGTGGCATATTTGAGCAGTGAGACCATAGGGGACTGCAAGCTTAACATACTACTCTCTGTCACACTTAAAAAAGTGGTGGCGTATTTTAGAATACAAAGTGCTACAGTGAACAGTACACATAATGTTCTGGTTTTTGAACGGTCTTTTAAATTACATTTCTTACTAGTTGCTAAGATCCTACCACCTCATCACTTGCATTTAAAAAAATTTTTTTAAATTATTTTTATTTACTCACATGGGAGACAGAGGGAGAGAATTGGCATGCCAGAGCCTCCAGCCACTGCAGACGAACTCCAGATGCATGTGCTACCTTGTGCATCTGGCTTACATGGATTCTGGGGAATTGAACTGTTTTACAACTTAGGTAGGAGTCAGTGTGGTTTTGTAAATCAGATTCTATTTCAGCCACAAGGCTCATATGCTTTATCTAAGAGAATTTTGTGGTAGAAAATGCTGTAAAATTTCAGAGTCATTTATTTTTGTAATAAACTTAATATATAAAATTTCAAGCAAAAGGAGACCACACGTTAATTCTGAATTTCATATGAGAGAAAAATAAAATAGTAATTAACCCTCAGCAAATATTTTTCTTTTTCTTTTTTTAAATTCAATGGTTTTTTAAAAAAAATATTTTATTTTTATTTATTTGAGCAAGAGGAGAGAGAAAGAGGCAGATAGAGAGTGGGCATGTCAGGGCCTCCAGATGCATGAGCCCACTTGTGCATCTGGCTTATCTGGGTCCTGGGGAGTTGAACCTGGGTCCTTTGGCATTGCAGGCAAACACCTTAACTGCTAAACCATCTCTCCAGCCCATCAGCAAATATTTTTCAAACTTGCCTTACTGATTGAAATGGTTGTGGTGGCTCATGCTTATAATCCCAGCAAGCTAAGGCAGGAGGATTGCCACGTGGTCAAGGTAAGCCCTGTCTCCAAACAAACAAGAAAAGCAAAGGCAGATAATTATCAGAAACCTTTGACTCTGTAGCTTTCTGCCTTTATATTCATAAAATGTTTTAAATAGGCAAATGCTCTTAAAAAGGTAGAATTTGGAGCCGGGTGTGGTGGCGCACGCTGAGAGAAGTGGTACATTGTGAGTGGTTTGACTTTTAAAGTATTTTTCTATTCTAAGATAAAATACTGCAGAGAAAAAGAACTAAAAAATTTGCTGGGAAAGTGTTCTGTATAGATATTTTTCTGTTTTTATTGTTAGACCCTAGTGTAGGACACATCACAATACCAACACTACAGTATAAATTACATGCTGGGCACAGTGGCTCAGGCCTATATCCCAACAATTGGGAGGCTGAGATAGGATTGGCCCCAGGCCAGCTGGGCCAAAGGGAGACCTTGTCGGAAAACAAAACATATTTACAAGATTATTTTATTTTTCTAAGGCAGGGTTTCATTCTAGCCCAGGCTGACCTGGAATTCACTATGTAGACTCAGGGTTACCTCAAACTCACACAGTCCTCTTACCTCTGCCTCCCTAGTGCTGGGATTAAAGGCATGCACCACCATGCCCAGCAAGATTTTTATTTTAATGAAATAGGCAAAAATATTTTATTTCTAATGTTTTGTTACAACCCTCAAAATAGTTTGATGCATTTCCTGAGTCAAGTTTGTACACTACACATGTGGCTTTGTTAATCTGGAAATGAAAAAGGTTTTGTAAGCAGGGAATGTGGCCCCCGGATTTTGCTACACCAGCATTCTTGCCACAGTCCCCAAATGCTGGGCAAGGACACCGATGTGTTCAGTACTGCTGTAAAATTGTTAGGGTTTCTGCTGTAGCCAAGTCCCACCGTGACCATGCACAGCTCAGCATAGCGTCTCAAGTATTTGTTTCAAGTTTTAGTGGGGATATTTTGGTAGAATTGCAGGAATAAGCCACATTTTAGTGATAACATGCCCTGTACACGCACACTTTTTAAAGGGAGCCAGGCTGGAGTTTGTCTGAACATTCTCATTGTAAAGAGCAGTGATGCTATGCTTTTGCATACTCAATTATAATATGTAATTATTTTGGTTTATTTAATCTCATTAAAGACTCATTCTGGAAAAAGCTATTAAGCAATGAGACCTCAGTTAAACTTCTAAAGACTTTTAAAAGAGTGACACATTGTTGGGTTTCCTTCCTGGACTGTTTTGTCTGGTTCCAAAGCTCTGCTTTTCTCTCAGGATTCCCTTCCTCTCTTCATCGTTTATATTCCTTGCCTAAAGAAGACAAATTACATACTACAGAGTTGTCATTAAAATTTCACAGATTGTTAGTTCTATCAAGGAAATTACACAGATTTATACCTGAATGGTTTGAGTGTGGGTCTTGTGTATGATGAAGATAGTTGGAAAACCTGAGAGCATTCTCTTTCTCTTGGCTTTGGTGTATGTACATGTATGAGATTAAACCCATGCGTGAGTGCTTGCATGTGCTCTGGGAATTGAACCCAGGGCCCCAAGCATGGCTAGGCAAGCCTACTGAGTTATCCCTGGCCCGGAGACACCTTCTGATCACTGGGCCCAGTGCAGGGAATTTAACTTAGGGCTCTGTAGATCATTGCAGAAGGGTCGTAAGGGCCTCAGTTGCTGCTGCTGCTGCTTACTTATTATTATTAACATTTTGTATGGATACATCATGTATCCATTTCCTTCGTCCCTGCCCCCATCCCGTTGGGGACCCTCCTCAGTGGGGTTGCAGGTATTCCCCATGAGGTTGAGGTTTATGCTCTATCTGAGCAGCAGTCAGTTATTTTGGGGGACGGGAAGGCCTCTGGGCATAATGTCTCAACCTGTGGCTCTAACAATCTCTGCCCCGCAAAATTTCCTGAGCCATGGTGGGTGAGTTTTAACTGTACTTTGGTGATGAGCCTTTGGTAGTGTTGAGTATCCTCAGGGTCTGTCTCCTTCACCCTGGTGCTGATCATCAGGTTCAACATGGAAGTGGCACTCTTGCTCGTCTCCCTGTTCCTCTCTAAATTCAGCTGTGGCTTGGCTGAAGGGCCAATAAAATATATACATATATGCTGGGCATGGTGGCACACGCCTTTAATCCTTACCTCAAAAAAAAATCCCAAAATTTCTTATATATATCTATAATTTTATTTGCAAGGAGGGGAGAAAGTAAATGAAATGCCACTTAAAATACATTCAAGATGCATGTCATGTGGCATCCTGCTTTAGTCTCAGGGTGGCCTTGAACTCATCTACCTCTGCCTCCCGAGTGCTGGGATTAAAGGTATGCACCACCACGCCGCTCTGGGCAGTGAATCTTCTTAGTGGAGGTGCCTCTTAGTACATATCTTCCCTAAGTCATCTCAGATCTTGATTTCTGCTGGAAAAAAAACATTGAAACAAACATAATCAGATGATTGGAATAATGTAACAAAGCAATATTTTAACTGATAAGAAAAAGGAACAATATTTGAAAAACAAACAAGTATTACAAGAGTGCAAATCACAAATGTCAAAAACTCAAGCAGAAATAACTTGAAATCTAAAACATGAGAAAAAGTTGGACATGACTCATCATTGAAGAATGAGAAATAACCTGTAGGCCTGTGTGTAAGTTGTTGTCAGTTGGACTGGGCGAATGATAAAAGAAATCAACTTTGTCATCTTTTCATTAATTTATTTTGATTTTTCGAGGTAGGGTTTTACCCTAGTCCAGCCTGACCTGGAATTAACTGTGTAGTCTCAAGGTGGCCTCAAATTCATAGTGATCCTCCTACCTCTGTTTCCTGAGTGCTGGGATTAAAGGCATGTACCACCGTGCCTGGCTAGCTTTACTTAATTTAAATTTAATTTAAAATTAATTTGTCAGTATACCAGTAGATGGGTTTCAGTGCCACATACATACTTCATATTCTTAATTTTCCTGGCTCTTCCTGTCCCCACTCTTTCTTATTCTCTTCCTCACTGTAGGCAGTTCCCCCTTCTGTTTGATGACATTTTAAAAAATGCCATTCTAGATAATCAGTTCTTTCAAAATAACTCCCACACATCAGTATTATTTTGTTTTGCAACTTGTGAGTAGGAAAGAGGGAGAGAGAGAGAGAGAGAGAGAGAGAGTGTGTGTGTGTGTGTGTGTGTGTGTGTGTATATGTCAGGGTCTCTTGTTACAAACTAATGTTCATCCAGCTTTACATGAGTGGCTAGGGAAGTGAACCTGGGCCGGTAGACTTTGCAAGCAAACAGCTTTAAGTGCTGCTAAGCCATCTCCCTATTCCCAAACACCTCAGTTTTTTTAAGATACCAGTTTTAAGAATCTGGGCTGGAGTGGTGACTTGGCAGTTAAAGGTGTTTGCTTGCTTACAAAGCTTATCATCTGGGGTTCAATTCTCAGGACCCACAAAAGCCAGATACATAAATGCACATGTGCATGCAGTTGGTTTGCAGCAGCAAGAGGTTCTGGCACACCCTTTTATTTTTTGGGGGAAGACGGGGTTTGGGGCAGGGTCTCACTCTAGCCCAGGCTGACCTGGAACTCACTATGTAGTCTCAGGGTGACCTTGAACTCAAAACAATCCTCTCTCTGCCTCAAGTGCTGGGATTAAATATGTGTGCCACCACGCCTGTTTGCTTTGTCTCTCATTCTGCTTGCAAATAAATAAAGATATTAAAGAGTGCTAGTCCCATTTCATTTTTGTATTTTGATACAAGGTCCTAACTATGTACTTGAGGCTGCTATCAAACGTTCCACGTGCTACCTCCTCCTGATTGCTGGGATGGTGGCCATGTATCACCACACTTGGCCTTGCCAACTCATTATAGCTTTACCGTCTGTCCTTCTCAGCTTAGTTGAGTCTCTATCCCAGGTAGCCATGGAATCACTGTATCACTAGAATTTTATGTAAATGGAATCATACAGCATGTATCCTGTTTCTGGTTTCTTTCAGCACAAATGTTTCTGAAATGCATCAGTACTGTGAATAAATCAATATTTGCTCCATACAGTAATACTGAACGTATTTTTATTTTTGTTTTAGCTATTTGCAGTCTTGGGGACACTGGGAATGGAACATCGGGAACTCTTGTGACTTGAGATTGTTCTTTTAAAGTTTATTAAATAAAAAAAAAAGTGCTCAGGGCTGGAGAGATGGCTTAGCGGTTAAGCACTTGCCTGTGAAACCTAAGGACCCCAGTTCTAGGCTCGATTCCCCAGGACCCACGTTAGCCAAATGCACAAGGGGCTGTATGCATCTGGAGTTCATTTGCAGTGGCTGGAGGCCCTGGCATCTTTTTATTTTTTTAGAATATTTCATTTATTTATTTATTAGAGACTAGAGAGAGAGAAAGAGAAAGTGAGAATGGGCACGCCAGGGCCTCTAGCCACTGCAAACGAACTCCAGATGCATGAGCCACCATGTGCATCTGTCTTATGTGGGACCTGGAGAATCGAACCTGGGTCCTTAGGCTTCACAGGCATGTGCCTTAACCACTAAGCCATCTCTCCAGCCCTCAATTCTTAAAAATGTGCTTCTAGACAATCGGTTCTTTCAAAATTAATCCCACACATCAGTATTGTTTTCTTTTTAAATTTTGTGTGTGTGTCTGAACGAGTGTGCATGCCAGAGATTAAACTTGGGCACACGTACGTCAAATGCACCACAAAGCTAGGTATATCCCCATCTCCCCCCTCCTATTTCTTTTGAGACTTCTGAGTTCTGGGGGAGAGGTCTGTTGTTGATGTGAGTTCATAGGCAGTATTGCCTTGTCCACGTTATTGGTGGGATGCTGGGAACGGTAAGCACTGTACAAATGTCAAGCACCTGCTGTCACAGTGAAAGGATCCGGAGAACTTGGTTTGGTAGGCCACACAAAGGGAAACTTGAAAGCTTTTTTGTTTGTTTGGTTTGGTTTGGTTTTTTGAGGTAGTGTTTCACTCTAGTCCAGACTGACCTGGAATTCACTATGGGTGGCCTAGAACTTACAGGTGATCCTTCTCCCTCTTCCTCTCAAGTGCTGGAATTAAAGGCATATGCCACCACACCCAGCTTTTTTATTTTCCCCCCATTTATTTGAGAGAGGCAAATAGCATGGGTACAACCAGGGCCTTCAGTGGCTGCAAACAAACTGTATATTGTGCAACTAGGTTCCGTGGATCCTGGGGATATGAACCTCAGTCCTTTGGCTTTGCAGGCAAGTGCCGTAACCGCTATGCCATCCACACACACCCCTTTAAGGATGTGTTTGAGTATCAGTGGAGCTGAATTAGGCTGTGGTCCCTGACCTGAAACTTTCTATCTTTGCCAACTTTATATCTTTTTTATTTTTTTAAATTAAGAGGCAGGGGGAATGGGTATGCCAAGGCCTCCAGCTGCTGTAAACTCTGGATGCATGTGCCACCTTGTGCATCTTGCTCACATGGTTTGAGAATGGGGGAGAAGAAGAAAAGGTATACCAGGGCCTCTTGCCACTACAAACTCCGGAACATACTTCTACCACCTTGTTCATCTGGTTATATGTGAATACTAGGGAATTGAGCCAAGGCTAGCAGGCTTTGCAAGCAAATGCCTTTAGCTGCTGAGCTATCTCCTCAGCCCCTCCCCAATCCAAAATGGTCACTTTTCTAGTAGTAGCAACCCCATTCTTGATACTAATTTTCTGTTGTAGTTACCTTCACGTTGCTGGGACAAAACACCCAGCCAAAAGTAGTTTATGAGGGGAAAGGGTTTATTTTGGCTTACAGTTTTTTATATGTATATATAATTTAATTTTACTTACTTGAAACAGAGGCGGAGAGAGAGAATGAGTGTGCTAGGGCCTCCAGCCACTGCAAACTAACTTCAGACACTTGTACCACCATGTGCACCTAGATTACATGGGTTCTGGGGAATCTAATCTGGGTCCCTAGGCTTCACAGGCAAGCGCCTTAAGCGCTAAGCTGTTTCTCCAGCCCTGCCTTAAGAGTTTTGAGAGGAAGCTTCACTATAACGGGGACAGGATGGTTTACAGAGGCTAGGTGTCATGTCTTGTCACAGCAACTGACAGGAAGTAGCAAGCATGAGCTATGCTGTCGGGAGAAGCTGGGCTATGACAATACTCCAGAGCTCACCCCTAGAAACACCCCTCCTCCAGCAAGGTTCCACCTCCCAAGTTGCTACCAGCTAAGGTCCAAGTATTAAATCACATGAGTCTGTGAGTAACTGATTGAAACTACCACAGATTGGGGTTGTCTTTAATCTTTACATGAATTTGAGGGAAACTGCCATATATATTGGCTTTCAACCTGTGTATACAACATTTCTCTCCGATTTATTTAAGAGTACTTTCTATGATAGTTTAAAATTTCTTTGGAAAGTAAGTCATGGACATATTTGGCTAAACTTCATCCTAAATACTTCCTATTTCTTTATTGCTTTTGTAAAATATATTTTTTTAAATATTGAGAATGGGTGCTGGAGGGATGGCTTAGTGGTTAAGGCCTTTGCTTGCAAAGCCATAGGACCTAGGTTCAATTCCACAGGACCCATGTTAGCCAGATGTACAAGGGGGTGCACGCATCTGGAGTTTGTTTGCAGTGGCTGGAGGCCCTGGCACACCCATTCTCTCTCCCTCTCTCCTTTCTCTGTCAAATAAATAAATAATTTTAATATTTTTAAAAATACTGAGAATGGTCACTGGGGAGACGACTCAACGGTTAAGGGCACTTGCTTGCAAAGGCAGCTGGCCTGAGTTCAGTTCCCAAGCACCCATGCATACCTGAATGCCAACTGGATCATGCATCTGTGATCCCAATGCCAGGAGAGTCCAAAGCTTGAGGGGTAAGCTACTCTTGACTGTCCTTGGTGGTGGCGAGAGACCCCATCTTAGAGAAGATGAAGCACAGAGGCCTCGGAGTTGTCCTCTGGCCTCACGTTCGGGTTGTGGCACACATGCATGTGCCTGTGCGCACGCACACAAATAAGTTAATACTAAAAACTGGACGCGGTGGCAGTGCCTTTAATCCCAGGACTCTGGAGGCAGAGGTAGAAGTATCACTGAGTTCGAGGCCACCCTGAGACTACATAATGAGTTACAGACTAGCCTGAGCTACAGCGAAACCCTACCTTGAAAAACCATAAATAAATACATATTAAAAGCAGCCAGTCATGGTGGTACACACCCTTAATCCCAGCACTTGGGATGGAGAGGTAGGAGGATCACCTTGAGTTTAAGGTTGCCCTGACACAGCATACTCAATTCCAGGTCAGCCTGGGTAGAGCAAAACCCTAACCTGGAAAAAAAAAAAAAAACAAAACAAAACCAGTGGTCTTCTCACTCAGTCCAAAGGACACAGCCTCTTTGAAGTTATCTGTTATCCCCTGAAGGTTTTATTTATTGTTTTGGTTTTTCCAGGTTGAGTGTTGCTCTAGTGCAGGCTGACCTGGAATTCAATCTCAGGCTGGTCTTAAATTCACAGTAATCCTTCTATCACTGCCTCCAAACTTTTGGGATTAAAGGCGTGTGCCACCATGTCCATATTCTCCAAACTTCTCTCATAGCTACAAATTTGCATATGTGCAATCCATCAGAAGTTTTAAAAGCCCTTCATTCAGGTCCAACTGAAGTTTCATGGCTCTAGCACTGCCTATCAGACACCTGATAGTGTGGGTTTCTCCCACTGTTCATTCTTTTAAAATTATGACCTTCCTTTTGTATGGAAAGATACGAGAGAATGTGAGGCTTCTTGTCCTAAATGGTGACCTATCAGAGATAGGCCCATTATTTTTGGAAATTTCAAGTTTCTTTTTTGTTGTTGTTGTGCACACACATACTCGTGTGTGTTGGTGCTCTGCATGTAGAAACCAGAGGTTACCGTCAGGAGGTATCCTCCTAACGAACTCTCCGTGTTTGGGGGTTTTGTGTTTATTGTCCCACTGAACCTAGAGCACATGGATTTGGCTAGTCAACCAGTAAGCAGCCAAGGAGGGCCTGTCTCCAACTCCCCCATGGTGAGGCTTACATGCATTTACCACCACCCCAAGCATTTCACATGTGGGCACCTGAACTCGGGTCCTCGTGCTTACAAGACAAGTGTGTTATCCACTGAGCGATCTGTTCAGCCCATAAATTTTGTTTTGTCAATTGATTAATGAGTTAAAAAGAGAATATGCTGGGCTGGAGAGATGGCTTAGCGGTTAAGCACTTGCCTGTGAAGCCTAAGGACCCCGGTTTGAAGCTCGACTCCCCAGGATCCACGTTAGCCAGATGCACAAAGGGGCATACGCATCTGGAGTTCGCAGTGGCTGGAGGCCCTGGCGTGCCCATTCTCTATATATCTCTATCTGTCACTCTCAAATAAATAAATAAACAATTAAAAAAAAAAAGAATATGCTGGTTGCTAGATGGGATTGAGAAAAATCCTCACTTATGGCGGGGGGGGGGGTAGTAGCCATAGTTCTGGATCTTAATGCTTTTGCAGAGAAGGCAGATCAGGAAGAGAAACACAGTGGACCCTTGAAAAGACCACACTAGGACTTCGGTTAAGATGGCGGCCTAGGAACCACGCCAAAGCAGCCTAGGGGAGAAAAAGCCAAAACAACAACAACAAAAACCAGCAAAATACACTCTTCTACTAAAAAGTAAGGAGTATAAGAAATTAAGACGGCAGCAGAGAAGTAGGAGAGATCCAGAGTATCCAGAGCCCACACAGGCCGGCAGAAGTGGCTGCAGCAGTGGCAGCACCAGGTCCGCAGGGCCACAGCCGCCAGGCTCGGCTTGAGCCACAGGAAAAGCCAGGTGACGGGATTTTCCACTCACACCAGAGCTCTTCGCAAACTCAAGAAATGTGAAGGGAGAAAGGAGGAGCAGATCATGAGGTAGAGGATCATGTGAACCAGCAGGAGAACTAGAGCCACCATCGAAAGCCTCCCCTCCCCTCCCCCACCGCCAGTGCAAGCACCAGAGACCAGCAGAAGGGAGCTCACAGCACCCAGCACCGCGACCAGAGCAGAGATCCAACGACCCAGCCAGCCAACTTGAGCCCACAGTGCACCAAAGAGGGACCCAAGCAGGAGCGCAGCATAACTGAGACCAAAATGATCTCAAAAGGTAACTGGGATTACACCAGGTCAGCACCCACCAAATAAACCTGGTATATAGACCTGAACCAGAAGTGCTAATTGGACCTTCCATATCAGGATAAATTATATGTCAAATCTGATGGATGGTCAGATTTGCCATTCTTAAATAAGCTCTATTTTGGGCTTGTTATTTGTTCCTTCTTGATTTATAGTGGCTTTGCTTCCTCTTCTGTTGTACATTAGGGAAGGGTCTTACTTGGTCACAAGTTGATTTGGAACCCTCAACAGACCAGAAATCTTAACCTCCTTGTTGACAAGATTAAGGGTGTGGGCCACCACACACCCTAAGGGACAGTGATATTGTTAGAGGATCTGGTTGTCAAAATATCTACTCTTGCATAAATACTCTGCTGTTTTTCATTGAAAGTGTACGTTGTTTAGTTAAGTTTTAGAATCTGCCCGTATTTTGTTTCACTCAGCCTACTTGAATAATCTCATAGCAGGCAAACCCAAACCCTAAGGTCACTTTTGTAGATACTCTGAGAGTCTTGAGAGTCACACCTAGCACCTTAAGCTCCTACCCTGAACGTATGTAACATCAGATTGATTGATACATCTAATAATACTGTAGCTAACTAGAAAATCCAAGCATTAAATTAATCCAAGATGCAAAAATATGTACATTATAACACAAGAAACACCAAAAATCAAGACAATATAAATCCACCAAAAAGTATTAATGCATCAGAAATGACCTCCAGTGAGAATGAATTAGAGGAAATGCCTGAGAAAGATTTCAAAAGAATGATTATAAATATGCTGAAAGAAGTCAAAGAAAAAATCAAAGGAATCAAAGAGGAAATCAAAGGAATCAAAGAAGACACAGGACACCAATTTAATGAAATACAGAGGTCAATAAATAAGGAAATAGAAATAATGAAGAAAAACCAGTTAGAATTACTAGCAATGAAGAACACAGTTAATGAAATAAAAAATTCTGTAGAAAATCTCACCAGTAGAATGGATGAAGGAGAGGACAGAATATCTAAGCTTGAAGACCAGGTGGCAGATCTAATACAATCCAACAAAGAGAAAGACAAACTAATAAGAAAGTATGAATGGGAATTTCAAGATATTCGGGACACTAAGAAAAGATCAAACATAAGAATTCAGGATATAGTAGAAGAAGAATTTCACTCCAAATGCGTAGTAGGCGTCTTCAACAAAATCATGGAAGAAAACGTCCCTCAAATTGGGAAAGAGGTGCCGATGCAGATACAGGAATCCTTTAGGACACCAACCAGACAAAACCTGGAAAGAACCTCTCCTTGCCATATTATAATCGAACTACCAAACACACAAACCAAAGAAAAAATATTGAAAGCAGTTACAGAGAAAAAATCAAGTTACCTACAAAGGCAAACCCATCAGGATCACAGCAGATTACTTAACACAAACTTTAAAAGCCAGAAGGGCGTGGAGTGATGTATTCCAAATTCTGAAAGACAACAGCTGTCAACCAATATTACTTTATCCTGCAAAGCTATCCATTCAAATAGATGGAGAAATAAGGACATTCCACGAAAAAAGCAGGCTAAAGGAGTATTTGAAGACAAAACCAGCTCTACAAAAAAGACTTGAAAGAATCCTCCATGCCAAAGAGCAAAGACCACACTAGAAACTTCTGCCAGAGCTTACTAAAGTCTCAGGGTGTGGGCAAACCTGCTGGTCAGTCCAAGGCACATGGAGAAGCTCCTTGAAGGGCAGTGACTGATCTGTGAGCATTGGTATGGTTTCTATGGGCTCCTCAGCTCTCTGATGGCTTTTGGCATGATCCTTCAGCTTCCTAACGTTCACCCTACTGACCCGAGAGGACGGAGCATCCTGACCCCAACTGTACTCCTCCAGATATCTCCTTACAGTCGCCCTAAGGCAGCAGAAGGGACAATGTCATCCTTTTTCAGGAGAGCTGCTCATTAGTTATGGTATACATTTTGTTTGGGACACTAAGAAAAGATCAAACATAAGAATTCAGGGTATAGTAGAAGGAGAATTTCACTCCAAAGGCATAGTAGGCAAGGACAGTTAGACCCTGTCCTCTAACTTTTGAAATCTTTTGTTGGAGTAGTGGCTGGACAAGAAAGACAAAAAAAAAAAAAAAAAAAAAAAAAAAAAAAAAATCGTGTTTCAGGCTGGAAAGGTGGCTTAGCGGTGAAGGCACTTGGTTGTGAAGCTAAGAACCAAGATTCAGTTCCCCAGAACCCATGTAAGCCAGATGTGTCTGGAGTTAGTTTTCAGTGGCTACAGGCCCTGGCACACCCATTCCCTCTCTTTCTCAATTAAAAAAGAAAAATACCATGTTTTCTCTTATATGCAGATTCTAGATAAATATACAGACAGATAAATATGTAAATATAGGCATATATGTGACATGAACACTCGCAGGGTCCACTGCTGATTAAGACCACTGATGACTTTTTACCCCCAACAGGCTCCACAGGTCTTTCCAGCCTTCTGACAGCTAATCAAGAAGTTTCTAGCTCAGCACCAGCTTGATTCCTTAGTGTCCTGCAGCCAAAGCTTGTGGAGACTTCAACAGCAGGGTTTTACTGTCTAGTTCTCGTGGGCAGTCAAGAGCCTATAATGTTTGGGGGAAATCAGGGACCTCCCCGGGCAACAAATCGCTGGAAGAGTCTTATCCATTCTAGTCAATTAAGTTAGGAAAAATAGCCAGGCGCAGTGGTGCATGTTTTTAATCCCAGCACTCGGGAGGCAGAGGTAGGAGGATTGCCGAGAGTTCGAGACCACCCTGAGACTACATAGTGAATTCCAGCTCAGCCTGGACTAGAGTGAGATCTACCTCAAAAAACCAAAAAAAGAAAAAAAAAATTAGGAAAAATGAGAGCAGAGTAGATGACTTTACATATATAAATTTCTGGACTCTTCTTTCTAAGAATGCTAGGGTTAAATCGGTCTTTATGAATGTGTCTGCGTAGCTAGTATCATTTCTATAAGAAAGTATATTCCAGCTTTCAACTCGGAATATCTGGAACACATCTCTGTTTGCCACAGTTCCCGGACTATTCGCCAGGGTCACTTTTCCTCCAGTGTGAGATCAGAGCTAGGAAATGAAGCCTATCTAAAAACACATGGCTTGTAGTAGAGAGATTTCATAGTAATAAGAGTAGGGTCTCAGGTGCCAGAGTGGGATTCCCACATAGCTTTATGCAAAGACAAGGAGCTTGGAAATGGTTGGAACAGAGCCCAGAAGCCAGGACTTTGGTGGGAAGCAGGCCAGGGCGAGGCTGCATGCGTGGGAGGCTTGACTTCTTCCCATGCTGCGAGTGGCTGGTGATATCCCCAGAGCCCAGACTATCTTCAAAGCCTCTCTGGCACAAAGTGTGACATTGATGTAGTGTGTCGTTTCCTTTTCACTCTGGGGACAAGTGAGACTGGCTTGATGCCTGGACATACCTTGTGAAAGACTATGGGGCTAAGCTCGGTCAGCGCCCGGCAGCTCTTATTTATGCCAGGAGAGCTTTATTTCTTAGTGCTTCAGGTGGTTAGAACTGGAGACAAAACATTTGAAGTATGTTGCATATATACTTTAAAAAAAGGCTACATTGTTTTTTCTAAATCTATTACCTACACGCAATAATTTTGTGCCAGAAATATAAATTTTATTAAGCACACAGATTCATAGCACATAACAATGTTTCAGTCAGTGACAGATGCAGATGCAATGTGGGTCCTATCATGTCCTAGTGGAGCTGAGAATTTCCCATGACCTACTGATATGTCGTCACCTAATGTCATAATATAATGCATAACTGAGGTGTTTGTGGTGGTGGTAACTAACTACGCATGTCAGGCTGCTGGTCATAGAAAACTATAGGACACAACACTACAATGAATACTACATTGCTGGCTTATTGTTTTAGAGTACATTTCTTTTGCTTATTAACATTTTATGATAAAACAGTGTGCTGTGGTATGCTGATAGCAGCTGCCTCCATCTCTTGCTTGTTTGTTTCTTTGTCTTTTTCTTTTTTCACGGCAGGGTCTCACTGTAGCCCTGGTGGACTTGAAACTTGCTCTGTAGCCCACGCTGGCCTTGAATTCACAGTGGTTCTCCTACCTCAGCCTCCTGAATGCTGGCATTAAAGGCATGTAACACTCTGCTTGGCAGAGAGAGAGAGGGAAAATGGGTGCACCAGGGCCTCTAGCCACTGCAAAGGAACTCCAGACACGTGCCACTTTGTGCATCTGGCTTTATGTGGGTTCTGGGAAATCAAACTTGGGTCGTTAGGCTTCACATCATTAACCACTGAGCCCTCTCTCCAGCCCTCATTTTATCCTTTTTGTTCAATTTTGTTTTTTATTTTATATTTTGGGTTTTTGAGATAGGGTCTCATTCTAGTCCAGGCTGACATCGAATTCACTACTATGTAGTCTCAAGCGGACCTCAAACTCAAAGTGATCCACCTACCTTGTCTCCCAAGTGCTGGAATTAAAAAAATAGGTCACCATGCCTGGACATTTTTTACTTTAAAAAAATTAGTTTATGCTTATTTATTTATTTGAGAGAGAGAATGAGTGCACCAGGGCCTCTAGCCACTGCAAATGAACTCCAGATGCATGTGCCACCTTGTGTATCTGGCTTATGTAGTTATTGGGGAATTGAGCCTCGAACCAGGGTCCTTAGATTTCACAGGCAAGCGCTTAACTTCTAAGCCATCTCTCTGGCCCTCCTTTTAAAAAAATTAATTTACAGGGGCTGGGAGATTTCTTAGTAGTTAAGGGCACTTAATTGCAAAGCCTGTCACCCTGGGTGTAATTCCCCAGTACCTATATAAAGAGAGATGCAGAAAGTGGCACATGTGACTGGAGTTCATTTGGAGTGGCAAGAGGCCATGGTGCACCTATATTCTCTCTCTCTCTCTCAAAAGTATATATTTTTTAGTTGATTTAGGGCTGGAGAGATGGTATAGCACTTAAAGTATTTGCATGCAAAGCCAAAAGACCTAGGTTCAATTCCCCAGGACCCACGTAAGCCAGATGCACAAGAAGGCACACACATCTGGAGTTCATTTGCAGTGGCTGGAGGCCCTGGTGTGCTGATACTCTTTCTCTCTCTCAAAATAAATAAAGATTTTATACACATACATACATACATACATGTATATGTATATATATAATCTTTTTGAGGCAGGTAGCACAGGCTGACCTGGAATTCACTATGTAGTCTCAGGCTGACCTTGAACTCATGGCGGTCCTCCTACCTCTGCCTCCCGAGTGCTGGTATTAAAGGCATGTGCCAACATGCCCAACTAAAATATTATTGTAAAAAGTTAATTTAGGGCTGGAGAGATGGCTTAGCAGTTAAGCGGTTGCCTGTGAAGCCTAAGAACCCTGGTTCGAGGCTCGATTCCCCAGGACCCATGTTAGCCAGATGCACAAGGGGGAGTACGTGTCTGGAGTTTGTTTGCAGTGGCTGGAAGCTCTGGCGCACCCATTCTCTCTCTCTCTCTGCCTCTTTCTCTCTGTCACTCTCAAATAAATAAATAAAAATGAAAAAAAAAAGAGCACTTACCATTGGGGGGGAAAAGTTAATTTAGGGGCTAGAGAAATGGCTTAGCAGTTAAGGCACTTGCCTGTGAAGCCAAAGGACCCAGGTTCAGTTCCCCAGGACCCACGTAAGCCAGATGCACAAGGGGCACATGCATCTGGAGTTTGTTTGCAGATGCTGGAGGCCCTGGCGTACCCATTCTCTGTCTGTCTCCTTTCTGTCTCTCTCTCTCTCTCTTTCTGCTTGCAAATAAATAAATAAATAAATAAATAAATAAATAAATAAATATTTTAAGAGCCAGGCATGGTGGTACATGCCTTTAATCCTAGCACTCGGGAGGCAGAGGTAGGAGGATCACCGTGGGTTCAAGGCCACCCTGAGACTACATAGTAAATTCCAGGTCAGCCTGGACTAGAGTGAGACCCTACCTCAAAAAACAAAACCAAACCAAACAACAACAAAACCCAAAGAAGTCACTTTTGTGGTTAAAAAAAAATTAATTTAATAGGGTTATGAATATAGCTTAGTGATGGAGCACTTGCCTAACATGTGTGGCCCTAAATTCAATCCCCAGCATTGCAACAAAACAAAATGAAACAAAATAAATGCCCCAAATGATCAAAAAAAAGTCAAAAAACTGAAAATTAATCTGATAGGTTAAAGACATTTTAAATGACTGTAAGCATAAGGTTCATGTTTGGACAATTTCTCTCAGTTGGAATGCTCTGTTTAAAGCCCCTTGTTTCGTGGTCTGCCCTGTTTTATGTTCAGAGATGTGGCCTCGTGAGAGCCCTTAACAGGAAATGTTCCTAATTACTTCCACAGTTGGTGAGATACAGAAACAGAGGGTAGAGGTTCAGCAGTCCGCTTTTCTCACCAGGCTGTTCAGACTTTCATTTTATTTCTGCTGGTGAGGGCATTTATCATGAACAAAGAGGGAGTTACAGGACTAGACGAAGAGGTAAGTTCATGTTATCAATGAAATTTACAGAAATAAGGACATTTTCAGTGATTATTTAGAGTCAAATTCTGGCGAGAAATGAATGAGACAATTTCATCTCTTTGCACAGAGAAGTAATCAATTCTAAACGTGCCACGCATGAGCGCAGACCCTCAGACTCTCCAAACATCTACCGCTGGCTGTGAAAAGTGCCTTCCAACATCTATTTTTTTTTAAATTTATTTATTTGTGTGTGAGAGAGAGAGAAAGAAAGAGAGAGAGAGAGAATGGGCGTGCCAAGGTCTCCAGCCACTGCAAAGGAACTCCAGACACATGTGCCACCTTGTGTATCTGGCTGTTGTG
Source organism: Dipus sagitta (assembly GCA_036346955.1). NCBI lineage: Eukaryota > Metazoa > Chordata > Mammalia > Rodentia > Dipodidae > Dipus > Dipus sagitta. The sequence continues at coordinate 14,174,004 of CM070789.1, forward strand.
GGTCCTGGGGAACCGATCCTGGGCCCTTAGGCTTCGCAGGCAAACAGCTTAACCGCTAAGCCATCTCTCCATCCCTATTTTTATTTTTTTTTTATGTATTTTTGTTTATTGATCTTTTGGACAATTTTATTCATGCACATGACACATTTCCCCAGCACCGTCTCTTCTCTACAGCATGTCCCCTGCTCCCACAGAACCCCTCTTCTAGTTCTACTGTTGAGTTTTTTTAGTGGTGACCCATAGAGTTTAGTTGGGGTTGTTTGCTGTGATACCGTGCATGGGTGGTGGCTTTGTTTTCTCTGTTGATTAAGTAATTAAAAGGCAGGGAAGTATTTAAAAGAATAAAGCTTATTTCAGTGGAAGAGGGGATCCCAGAGCAGGATTTTTATCAAGTGAGGGAAGCAGCTGCTTGGTTTTTGATGCATCCAGTTCTGCACAGATCGCAGAAAGTGCCACCCCCTGCCAAGCCAGTCTGCCAGAAAGGAGGAGGAAGTGAAGTGGGGTCACCTGTCTTTACCATCTTGGTGTAATGAAGTTTTGGGGTTCAGGAGAAGTCCTTGAACCCCAAACCCTGAGTTCATGTTGTTCTTACCCAAAGAAGTGAGATAAACCAGACTGAGAAGGATAATTATTAAATGATTACACTTATTCAGGAATATAAGACAGAGAAGGAGCGTCCACAAATGGAGGAAGGGAAAATAGATAAGCCCACATGGCCCAAGGACCCTGTGGGCAGTGAGCGTGGGTCTGGAGGGAGAAAAGGGATTGAGAGGACAGAGAAGAAAGTGCCGAGAGCTCCAGCCATGTGGAGGGCAGGAGGGGCAGAGAGACCATGTGGGAGCAGGGTTGGGGAGGCTTACCCTCAGGGCCTGGAAGTTCAGGAGAGGTGAACAGCCAGCAAAGAGCAGGGCCTGGCCTCCTCCTGGGAAGCGTCTGCTTTTAACCTTATTGTGGTGGCCTTTGCCTTCAGGCTTAGGTGAGCCTGCGTGAGGGATGACTGGTCTGGGCTAAGGGCTGGCTCAGGAAGAGGCCAGCCACGAAGCCAAGCTTTGGGGCTGAGCTTAACCAACCACAAGGCCAGGATCAGGTGTAAACTCTAGGAAAGGGGACCTCCCTCCCAGGCAGCTGCTCAGGATGTTTATGCAAAAACAGATGCAAGGTCACTCCTTCAGTCAAGAGCCAAGGAAAGAAGAGATCCTTCTCTGAACTCTAGTAAAGTGGAGATTGCAAGGACAGACTTAAGGACACTTCTGTTTTTTATTTTCCGGGCCCACTCACCCTAAACTACCTAATAAAGCTATCTCTTATTGGGTTATTGGCCACCTCTCAAAGGCTCTTTTCCCCATCTGTTTGCCTAGCCAAAGAAACTGCCTATTTCCTACAGCGTTTCATTTGGAACGTGGGTGGAAGGCTATGTATTGGGACATGGACACATGACCATTTGCTACATCATTGAAGAAAAGGTATATGTATAAAGCTGGAAGAGGGAAGAGACATTTCACATACATACTTTTTTTTTCTTTTTTAGTTTTTCAAGGTAGGGTCTCACTCTAGCCCAGGCTGACCTAGAATTCACTCTGTAGTCTCAGGGCGGTCTCGAACTCATAGTGATTCTCCTACCTCTGCCTCCCGAGTGCTAGGATTAAAGGCGTGCGCCACCATGCCTGGCTACATACTTTTTTTTTTTTTTTGAGACATGCTGGGCTCCCCCGGCGGGCGCAGGTAGTGCTGAGGGAAGGACCAGGCCTGCTGGTTCCTCCCAAGGGGTTGAGGAGGAGATGAGCGTCCGACAACTCAGACCTCTCCTGGCCACCAAAGAAAAACCACAATGAGTCGGGAGTCTCGTGGAAGCAGGAACTCGACTTATTGCTATGAGCAGTTGCCTATATAATATTGGGGACGAAGGCGGGGATTTTAGGACGGGGGTGGGGGGGGTGGGGGGAGGTAAGGGCCAATAGTAAACTGTGACTATTGAAATGATAATTTCAACTGCCACACGGAGGTGGCAGGCAAGAAGCCATTAGGCGTCTTGCTGAGTCCTAGCTGGCCAGAGACAGGTCGCCAAACTTTAGCTAGGCTCAGGAAGTTCCACTAGGCCTCATGCCTGGGCCTTTCAGGGCCCAACAGAGACAGCCTTACTGTGTTACTCTGGATGGCTTTATATTCGCTATGTAGCCCAGGCTAGCCTCAAACTCATGACAATCCTTCTGCCTCAGTTTCTCAAGTGCTGTGCTGAGATGGCAAGCATGCACCATCACTCCTGGCTTCCAGCTTCTCTTTATCTTCATTTTTCCCCCTCTCCCTCTCAGTCCACCCTGTTCCCTGCTAACAGAGAGGTCCTTAGACTTGAGGTCTGACCTAGTCTCCTTTGTCTGAAAATGGGATGATTCCTCTCTATTATTTCCAGAAAAGAGGTAAAAATATGTAGTCTGTGGCTAAGTAAGTGTATTTTTTGGTCTATATCCTGTGAGCCTGAACAAAACCTTGGGGACTTTGACAGAAAGCCCTAAACCTGGCTGGTTTTTTGTTTTGTTTTGTTTTGTTTTTTGAGATAGGGTCTGACTAGCCCAGGCTGACCTGGAATTCTCTATGTCATCTCAGGGTGGCCCTGAACTCACAGTGATCCTTCTACCTCTGCCTCCTGAGTGCTGGGATCAAAGGTATGGGCCACCACGCCTGGCTCAGTTATTATTATTATTTTTGTTTGTTTTTCAAGGTAGGGTCTTGCTCTAGTCCGGACTGACCTGGAATTTACTATGTAGTCTCTGGGTGGCCTCGAACTCACAGCTGATCCTCCTACCTCTGCCTCCCAAGTGCTGGGATTAAAGGCGTATGCCACCATGCCGGTCTGAACGATAATTTTATCCTTCTGCTGATTAGTAGAGTGACTTTTAAAATTGTACAAGTCTTGGGATAGAGAGGTGGCTTAGTGGTTAAGGCGCCTGCCTGTGAAGCCTAAAGACCCTTACAGATGCAGGACGCTAAGATTCCTCAGTACCTCTGTAAGCCAGATGGACATGGTGGCACATGCACCTGGTGTTCATTTGCAGTGGCTAGAGGCCCTTGCATGTCCACTCTCTCTCTCTCTCTGCCTCTCTCTCATAAATAAATAAATAACAAATAAATAAAAATTATACAAGTCTGATCAGGTCATGGTCGTGCCTTTCAGTGGATAAAGGTGTTACTGTCCTGTAGCTCTTCAGGCCAGCTTACAGTGGGAGAGGGGATGCCTTGGTCAGCTCTGGTCAGTGCCTAGCAGAAGGCAGAAAGAAAAGCTGGCTACACCCAAGACCGTGTTGGAAATGAGCGGATCCTCACTTTGCATCAGAGTTAAAGAGTGGTCTGGAGACTCTGAGGGGGGGAAGAAAAAGATTGATTTTTGTGGCTTGGAAATTGAAAAGGTGAGATGAAAGGAGTATGGAGTAAAGCTTGGAAAGAGAAGAGAGGAATGCAAGATGAGAATCATAACTTCGGCTTCTAATGAGTTGGCAAGCGAGAGGGCTTTGCATTAATATAGAGGAAATTATTTTTATAAACTCCAGAAGTATCTGTGACTGCCCCCTAAAAAGATGTAAAGAAAAAGACCCTAGTTGATATTATACAGGATAGAAGAAAATCTAAGGCAGGGAATGAAGGTATGGTTTCTTTTTGAAGTTTAGGGAAAGACCAAAGAAAGTTACAAAAAAAACCAAAAAACAAAAACCTTCTCTTTTCCTCTCCCCTTCATTTTCACAAGCTTGAAATGCTAGTTTCTGACATCAAAAAAAAAAAAAAAAAAAAAAAAAAAAAAAGCTGAGGGCTACAGAGATGGCTTAGCAGTTAAGGTGTTTGCCTGCGAAGCCTAAGAACCAGGTTCAATTCCCCAGTGCCCACATAAGCCAGATGGACAAGGGGGCACATGCATGTGTCTGAAGTTTGTTCGCAGTGGCTGAAGGCCCTGGCATATCCATTCACTCTTTTTTTTTTCGAGGTAGGGTCTCACTCTAGCCCAGGCTGACCTGGAATTCACTATGTAGTCTAAGGGCGGCCTCGAACTCATGGCGATCCTGCTACCTCTGCCTCCTGAATGCTGGGATTAAAGGCGTGCGCCACCACACCCGACTTCTTTCTTTCTTTCTTTTTTGAGGTAGGGTCTCTCTCTAGCTCAGGCTGATCTGGGATTCACTATGTAGCCTCAGGGTGGCCTCGAACTCACGCCAATCCTCCTACCTCTGCTCGCCGTATTCACTCTTTCTATCTGCTTCTTTCTCTCTCTCTCTCTTAAATAAATAAATAAATAAGTAAATAAATAAAATATTTAAAAATGATGCTGAGATAAGAAAAGCGTAGACCCAGCTGGAGGTATAACATGTGGGCTGTGCATTAGGAGACAAGATAATTAAAAATAAAACAAGAAAACCATGAAAATTGACAACAGATAAACGCAGTTGTGAGCCAGGCATGGTGGCACACGTCTTTAATCGCAGCAAAGGTAGGTGGATTGTTGTCGAGTTCAAGGCCACCCTGAGACTACATAGGTCAGCCTGTGCTACAGTGAGACCCTACCTCAAAAACAAAAACAATAGCAACAACAAAACAGTTGCACTGTGTTTTGCTCTATTAGGAATATATTATAAACCTGGCTTTACATAGGTACTGGGGAATCAAACTTGGACCATTAGGCTTTGCAAGCAAGTGCCTTAAATGACGGAGACATCTTCCCAGCCCTAGGAATATTTATAGATGAAGGTACCCTTAAACTCAAACCATATCATAGGGCTGGGGAGATGGCTCTGGGGTAAAGTGCTTATCGTAGAAACATGAGGGCCTGAATGTTGATTCCCAGCACCCACATAAAAGCTGAGTGCCACAACACATGCCTGTAATCCCTACACAGGTACGCAAAGGCAGGAGAATACCTGGGGCTTACAGCAAAATCCGTGAGTTTTAGTTTCAGTAAAAGATTCTGTTTCAAAAAAATAAGGTGGAGAGCAATTGAGGAAGACACATGACATGGCCTTCTGGGCTCCACATACATCACACCCATGTATATGCACATTTTTGCGCAAATGCACTAGCATTTGCATGCGCACACGTATGAACATGTGCACACACACATACACCATGCACACATTAAAAAAAAAAACCCAGACCAAATCAAACAAGAGAGGCAAGCCCCATTTCCTGAACTGAGAAATTGACCTCAGAAAGCCAGAGGACTCATGGGAAGTTGTGGTAACCTACTAGAAAATGTTGGAGCCAAGATGTTACTTTTTTTTTTTAATTTAATTTAATTTTTTTTTTTCTTTTTGAGTTTTTGAAGTGGGGTCTTACTGTAGACCAAGCTGGCCTGGAATTCACTATGTAGTCTCAGAGTGACCTTGAACTCATGGTGATCCTCCTACCTCTGCCTCCCAAGTGCTGGGATTAAAGGCGTGTGCCACCATGCCCAGCTACTTATTTATTTTTTAAATATTTTATTTTTATTTATTTATTGGTGAGAGAAAGAGAGAGAGAGGCAGGGCCTGTAGCCACTGCAAACAAACTCCAGATACATGCACCACCATGTGTATTTGGCTTACGTTGGAACTGGGGAATCAAACCTGGGTCCTTAGACTTTGCAGACAAGCGCCTTAAGTGCTAAACCATCTCTCCAGCCCACAATCACTACTTTTATAAAACCTATTTATTTTTTTGAGAGAGAAAGAGGGAGAGAGAGAGAGAATGAATGGGCATGACAGGGCCTCCTGCCATTGCAAACAAACTCCAGGCATATGTGCCACCTTGTGCATCTGGATTACGTGGGCACTGGGGAATTGAACCTGTGTCCATAAGGCTTCACACATAAGCGCCTCAACCACCAAGCCATATCTCCAGCCTGGGATTACTACTTTTATAATCGCAATTCAAAATACTGAGCACACATCAGGATATAGGCAGCATGCTATCATCTCTGGGAAGTTTCAAAGCATGGAGAGCTATGTATTGTTCCTGGACTCATATCAAAAGTGTTAGTGGAGAATTCAAGGGATCATGTGGAGTTCACAGGAACTTCCACTGGAGCAGACTTTTTCATTTTTCATTCCTGGAGCTGTGAGGGCCTTGCAGTCTTTTTGTATGCCTGAAATACTTCATCCAGAAGATAAGAAACAGAAGCCTGCATGGCTTCACTGGAGAATCTGCAGGGAACTCAGACGTCAAGAGCAGATGGGCCAGAGTGGGGAGTTCAGTAGGAAGGGTGAATGGCACATTACCTCCAGGTACCTTGTACCAGGGGCTAAAAATGGAAGTCTGTACAAAACCTGCAGGCAGAGAAATGTGAGGCCACTGGCAGAGAATAATGGAGTGTTAGCAGATGGCTGAGGGAAAGCAGGGTCCCAAGGTCTTATTTATTTTTTCTGTTTTTGTTGTTGTTTTTCAAGGTAGGGTCTCACTCTGCTCAAGTTGACCTGGAATTCACTCTGTAGTCTCAGGGTGGCCTCGAACTCACGGTAATCCTCCTACCGAGTGCTGGGATTAAAGGTGTGCGCCACCACATTGGGCTTTTGTTTATTCACTCTTTGGACATGTTCTTACTGGCTGCATCATTGCTCTGCCGTCTCCTGTTTACAGTGTCTTCAGCAAGCGGAGACCCAGCTTCAAGGTATTAGAGCACCCAGTGTAAAAGAGTCAGATAAGAGATTATTAAGGGATCACTAAATATTGAATGTGGTGGTTCATGCCTGTAATCCCAGCACTTGGGAAACTGAGGCAGGAGGAACACCTTGAATTTGAGGCCAGCCCAGGTTAAATAACAAGAATCTGTCTCAAGAAACAAAAGCACATGCGATATATATATATATATATATATATATGTATATATATACATACATATATACATACATACATACATACATACATACATACATACATCCATACATCTGGGACACTTTAATACTGTTGAGGTGGTTTCAGTGTGAGATGTGTATGTGACCTTGTCCTGTAAAGCAATCTGTGCTGCTGCTCTGTTCAGTTCCTCAGTACCCACATAAAGCCGTATACATAAATTGACATATGTTTCTGGAGTTCATTTGTGGTGGCAGGAAGGCCTGGAGCACCCTCTGTCTCTCTCTCTCTGTCTCTCTATCTCTCTGCGCTTGCCTCTTTCTCTCTCTCTCTCTCATAAATAAATAAATAATTTATTGCATCTGGCTTTACGTGTGTACTGGGGAATTGAACTCTGGCTGTCAGGCTTTTGTAAGGAAGTTCCTTTAAGCGTTGAGCCATCTCTCCAGCTCTGTACAATAAATTATTTTAAAAGAAATGTCAGGTCATTGTCTGGGGAGTGTTAAAACATCTTTATGGTGTGTTGTTGTTTGAATGTGAAAAGTCTCTCATGAGCTCATGGGTTTGAACACTTGGTCCCCAACTGGTAGCCCTGTTTGGGGAGGTGTGGTGTAATCTTTAGGAGGTATAGTCTTGTTGGACAAAGTGGGTCACTGGGGGAGGGGGTGGCCTTGACGTTTGATAGCCTGGCCCCACTTCCTGTCCACTGTCTGCTTCATAAGTGTAGGTGCAATGTGACCAGCCACCTCATGTTCCTGTCCCCCATTCCTTCTCTGCTGTGACAGACTGTATCCCCAAAGTGTAAGCCAAAACAAACGCCTTCCTTAAGTTGTTTCTGCTCGGGTATTTGGTCACAGCAATGAGTAAAGTAGCTAATACGTGCCAATGGCACTTACAAAGTGTGTTAGCCAAGCAACTGGCCTCACTTTATTTTATTTGGTTTATTTATTATTTAGCTTTTGTTTTGAAACCAAGAAATCTCACAGTCTGTCTTAGTGTGTGGTCTCTGGTTTGGAAGGAATGACTTGGCAGGATTTTTAGAAATATTAAAAGTTACTTTGAGGCTGGGCGTGGTGGCACACACCTTTAATCCCAGAACTTGGGAGGCAGAGGTAGGTGGATCGCCGTGAATTTGAGGACAATCTGGAATTGCACTACAGAGGGAGTTCCAGGCCAGCCTGGGCTACAGGGAGATCCTATCTCAACAAAACAAAAAAGTCAGTGAGAGAGGCCTACTGGAGGAAGATTTCCTTTGGTGATTGTTGGCGTTATCAGCTGTACATTTTCACTCTTTGAGTATTAAACTCTGACACACAAAAATGGCAAAGAATTGGGGCTGGAGAGATGGCTTAGTGGTAAAGGCGCTTGCCTACAAAGCCAAATGACCTTGTTTCAATTCCCCAGGACCCACGTAAGCCAGATGCACAAGGTGGCGCATGCGTTTGGAGTTCGTTTGCAGTGGCTGGAGGCCCTGGCATGCCCATTCTCTCTCTCTCACTCTCTGTCTGCCTGTCACTCTCTCAAGCAAATAAATAAATAAATAAATAATTTTTTAAAAATGGCAAAGAATTGATCCTAGCACTCAGGAGGCTGAGGTAGGAGGATCACAACTGTGAGTTCAAGGCCAGCGTGGGGAAGTGAGTTGAGATCAGCTTGAGTTAGAGTGAGACCCTACCTTGAAAAACAGTAAAAACAACAGCAACAAAAAGTGGCAAGGAAAAATAATTAAACCTTTATATATTCTCTATATGGCAATTAAAATATCCTGTGGGCTGGAGAGATGGCTTAACAGTTAAGGCACTTGCAGGCAAAGCCAAAGGATCTGGGGTTCAATTCCCCAGTACTCACAAAAATCAGATGCACATGTGTCTGGAGTTCATTTGCACTACCTAGAGACCCTGGCACATCCATTCTCTCTCTCTCTCCTCTCTCAAATAAATAAATAAATAAATATTTAAAATAATAAATCTCCCATAGAAGCAAGCGATTCCAGGGAAAATAATAAGATCTTTAGTACTTCCTTTTTTAAAGCTGTCATCCCTTTTCTTTTTTAAATATATCTTATTTATTTATGAGAGAGAGAGGGAGAGAATGGGCACACCAGGGCCTCCAGCCACTGCAAACGAACTCCAGACGCATGTGCCCCTTGTGCATCTGGCTTACGTGGGTCCTGGGGAATAGAACCAGGATCCTTTGGCTTTGCAGGCAAGCGCCTTAACCACTAAGCCATCACTCCAGCCCCTTGTACTTCCTTTTTTTGTTGTTGTTTCTGTTTCTGAGGTAGGGTTTCACTCTATCCCAGGCTGACCTGAAATTCACTATGTAATCTCAGGCTGGCCTCGATCTCACAGTCATCCTTTTACCTCTGCTTCTCGAAGTGTAGGGATTAAAGGCGTCCTTTACCACGCCTGGCTTCCTTTGTCATTCCCTCAAAAATGGGACATGGGGAGGCTTGGTTTAAATATTTTTATTTATTATTTATTTGCAAGTAGAAAGAAAGTCACAGGAGATAGAAAGTGAGAGAATGGGCACACCAGGGCCTCCAGCCACTGCAAACGAACTCCAGACGCATGCGCCACTTTGTGCATCTGGCTTAAGTTGGGTCCTGGGGAATCAAACCGGGGCCGTTCAGCATTGCAGGCAAGCACCTTAACTGCTAAGCCATCCCCTAGCCCTATTTAAATATTTCTATGGGGCTGGAGAAGATGGCTTAGTGGTTAAGGCATTTGTCTGCAAAGCCAAAGGACCCTGGTTCGATTCCCCAGGACCCATGTAAGCCAGATGCACAAGGGGGCGCACATGTCTGGAGTTCATTTGCAGTGGCTGGAGGCCCTGGTGCACCCATGTTCTCCCTCCCTCCCTCTTTCTCTCTGTCTACCTCTTTCTTTCCTGTGTCTCAAATAAATAAGTGCATTATTTATTTGCAAGCAGAAAGAGAGACCGAGGAGAGAAAGAGCAAGAGAGTGAAGTGGGCACATCTGGGCCTCTTACCAGTGCAGCTACACTCCAGATGCATGCATACTCTGTGCATCTGGCTTTACACGGGTACTGAGGAATTTAACAAGGGTCATCAGGTCTTGCAAGCAAAGCCTTTAATTGCTGAGCCATTTCTCCAGACCCTATTTATTCATTTTTATTTTAACAAATTACTCATTTTTTTTTTTTTTGCATGTACACGTGTGACGTGTGCTTTCTTGTACGTGTGGGTATAGGTACATGTGCCTATGTGTATGGTGGTCAGAGCACAACACTGGGTGTCATCCTCAGGAAATGACGTTCAGAGAGACGGTCTCTCATTGGCCTGGAGTGAATGCATACATCTGGCCTCGTCACAGCCCAGTGTTCATAAAACATTTACTGCAGTATTTTCTTGCCAGTTAAAAATGTATGCATTCCCTGTTTCTGTTGCCTAAAAAGATGGTGGCTGACTCTGGCGACTGCTGGGATTACAGGCATGCGCCACCACGCCCGGTTTAAACTTGTGCTTTTCATAGTGAACAAATGGTTTTTTTCCCCTCTTGGGTTGAAAAGTGGATGCTTTTATTATTTAATCTTTTTGTTTTTATTTATTTATTTATTTGACAGAGAAAGAGGAAGAGAGAGAGAGAACAGGCACACCAGGGCCTCCAGCCACTGTAAATGAATTCCAGACACATGTGCTCCCTCTGCATCTGGCTAATGTGGGTTCTGGGGAGTTGAACTTGGGTTTCTTGGCTTTGCAGGCAAACGCCTTAACTGCTAAGCCTTCCCTCCAGCCCTTTTTTTGTTTTTTTGAGATAGAGTCTCACTCTAGCCCAGGCTGACCTGGAATTCACTATGTAGTCCTGGGCTGGCCTCAAACTCAAAATGATTCTCATACCTCTGTCTCCCAAGTGCTAGGATTAAAGGCGTGTGCCACCACGCCCAGGTATTTATTTATCTTAAGTAATTAATTAATTAACTTGGGGGGGGTGAGAGAATGAGAATGGGCACTCCAGGGTCTCCAGCCACTGCAAAATAACTCCAGACTCATGTGCCACCTTGTACATCTGGCTTATGTGGGTCCTGGGGAATCAAACCTGCCTGGGTCCTTAGGCTTCCCAGGCAACATCTTAACTGCTAAGCCAGCCTACCTTTTAATTTTGATTTTAAAGAATATTTTCAAGGAGAAAAAGGAAAGAGAGAATGGGTGCACCAGGACCCCTTGCCACTGAAAACAAACTCCAGATGCACATGCCAATTTGTACATCTGGCTTTATGTGGGAACTGGGGAATTGAACTCGGGCAGTCAGGCTTTGCAAGCAAGTGCACTTACCTGCTGAGCCATCTCGCCAACCCTTACTTTGATTTTTTTTGCTTTTTTTGGTTTTTCGAGGTAGAGGCTGGCTTTAGCCCAGCCTGACCTTGGAATGTACTGTGTAGTCTTAGGGTGGCCCCGAACTCATGGTGATCCTCCTACCTCAGGTTCTGGAGTGCTGGGATTAAAGGCGTGTACCACCACGCCTGGCTACTTTTGATACTTAAATTTTTTTTTTTTTTGCCACGCGTGGTGGTGCACGTCTTTAATCTCAGCACTCTGGAGGCAGAGGTAGGAAAATCACCTTGAGTTCAAGGCCACCCTGAGACTACATAGTGAATTCCAGGTCAGCCTGGGCTAGAGTGAGACCCTATCTCAAAAAAACAAAAAAAAAAAAATTTTTTTTTTTAGAGTTGGGCGTGGTGGTACACGCCCTTAATCCCAGCACTCGAAGAGGTAGGAGGATGGCCATGAGTTCAAGGGCAGCCTGAGACTATATAGTGAATTCCAGGCCAGCCTAGGCTAGAGTGAGACCCTACCTCAAAAAGCCAAAGAAAAGAAAAGAGAAAAAAAAGAAAAGAAAGCACAGGCCTCTTGTCCAATTCCTCCAAGACCCATGGAGTGATCAGAGAGTCCCATGTGGATGTTGTACGTGCCATTTGCTTGTATACCAGCTGAGGAACTCTCAGCTTAGCAACCCCCTGTTTCTAGAGGGTTGTAAACAGACTTGCACGGCCTTCCAACACTCAAAGAAACACGCACAATTCTGAAATAACTTTTTGTAGTGCCTGGGATGAGATATCAGAAACTCGTATGAGTCTCTGGATTGCTTTATTCTTTATGGTAGAAACAGAGGCCAGGAAAGGGAGGTGTGGGAAAGAAGAAAGTATAATTACATTCTTATTGAAGGGGGCTGGAGAGATAGCTTAGCAGTTAAGGTGCTTGCCTGCAAAGCTAAAGGACCCAGGTTCGATTCCCCAGGACCCATGTAAGCCAGATGCGCAAGGTGGCACATGTGTCTGGAGTTCGTTTGCAGTGGCTAGAGGCCCTGGTGTGCCCATTCTCTCTTTCTCTGACCCTCTCAAAAATAAATGAATAGATAAATAAATAAATAAATAAATTTCTTATTGAAGCACCAGGTGTTCTGCAGTTGTACAACAACAGTTGTAAACAACAGGAGTGGGTGTTCTGGCTTTTAGCCCCCCACACTGTCTTTGACAACCTTTTATCTAGGACTGAGGGTCAACTGCAAAAGCAGCTGTGATCTCCAGGTGACACCCTGGAGTCATCTCAAACACCCCAGTTTGGGCTGGAGAAGAGATGGCTCAGTGGTTGAAGGCACTTGCTTGCACAGTCAAGGAAACAATGAGGAGGAATAATGGAGACTGGTGTCCTTCTCCGGCCTGTGCATGAACACACACACAGCACACACACCACACACATACCTCACCACACATACACACCCACACATACACGCCACACCACACCCATAACACACCACACACATACACACCACACCCACCCACCCACACATACACACCACACCACACACCCACACATACACATCCCTCACTCCCACCCCCACACCTACACACCCACATACCACACACACGCCCCATACTGCACACACACACACACCCACCCCCACACACACCCACACGCACTTACATACCACACCACACACACACACACCACATACACACACCACACCCACACATACACACCACACACCTACTCATACACACCACACCACACCACACAAGCAAAAAAAAAAAAAAAAAACCAAACAATTAAATTTACAAAAACAAAGGAAATTGGGGCTGGAGAGATGGCTCAGCAGTTAAGGCGCTTTCCTGCAAAGCCTAATGACCTTGGTCTGATTTCCAAGGACCCAGATGAGCATAGTGGAACATTTATCTGGAGTTTATTTGCAGTGCCTGGAGGCTGTGGCACGCCCATTCTCTCTGTCTGTCTCTCTTCTCCCTATCTCTCTGTGCTTGCAAATAAATAAGTAAAATATGTAAAAGAAAGTAAATTAAATAACAGCACTCAGAGGGTAAACCTTTCCTATTTCATAATTTATTTAAGCTTGACCCTCAGCATGTGGTGGAAATGAAACCTTTCTTTTCTGGGAGTCCTAATGTTTGAGTACCTTTCTCCTGTGTCTTTGGAGGGATGGCATCCCAACGTGTCCACGTTAGCTTTTCTCAGTAATACCTGCTAGCCAGCAGGAGTCAGCAGCATTGTCTCAGGAAGGTGGAATATTCTTTTCCAGTTCAGTCTTTTTTTTTTTTTTTTTCGAGGTATGGTCTCACTCTGGCCCAGGCTGACCTGGAATTCAATATGTAATCTCAGGGTGGCCTCGAACTCACAGTGATCCACCTACCTCTGCCTCCCAAGTGCTGGGATTAAAGGCGTGCGCCACCATGCCCAGCTTCAGTCTTTAAAAAAATTTTTTTTTTATTATTTATTTGAGAGTGTGTGTGAGAGAGAGAGCCAGTGAGTGAGCGAGAGAGACATAGAGAAATGGGTATGCCAGAGCCTCTAGCCACTGCTAAGTGTACACACATGTGCCGCTTTGTGCATCTGGCTTTATGTGGGTACTGGGGACTCAAACCTGAGCCTTCAGGATTTGTAAGCAACCTTATTTATTTGTTTATTTATTTGAGAGAGAGAATGGGTGCGCCAGGGCCTCCACCCACTGCAAATGAACTCCAGATGCGTGTACCATCTTGTGCAACTGGCTTATGTGGGTTCTGGGGAAATTGAACCTGGGTCCTTTGGCTTTTCAGGCAAGTGTCTTAACTGCTAAGCTATTTCTCCAGCCCTAGTCTTTTCTTTTTCTTTCTTTTGTTTTTTATTAACAAGTTCCATGATTATAAAAAATACCCCATGGTAATACCCTCCCTCCCCCCACTTACCCCTTTGAAACTCCACTCTCCATCATACCCTCTCCCCATCTCAATCAGTCTCTCTTTTACTTTTGATGTCATGATCTTTTCCTCCTCTTATGATGGTCTTATGCAGGTAGTGTCAGGCACTGTGAGGCCATGGATATCCAGGCCATTTTGTGTCTGGAGGGAGCATGTTGTATGGAGTCCTGCCCTTCCTTTGGTTCTTACATTCTTTCCGCCACCTCTTCCGCATTAGACCCTGAGCCTTGGAAGGTGTGATCGAGATATTGCAGTACTGAGCACTGCAGTCATTTCTTTCCATCACCATGATACCTTCTGAGTCGTCCCAAGGTCACTGCCATCTGAAAAGAGAAGATTCTCTACCAAAAGTGAGAGTAGCATCAATATAAGGGTGTGAACATTAACAGAAGTGTTTACTGGGCAGTTTGATAAGCACAGTATATACATTTAGCCAGACAACAGCAGACGTTACGCCCCTAGGGCTCATGACTACCCCAGTTTTAAGTTTTCAGTATCAGGGATGTATTCCCTCCCATGGAGCGGGCCTCCAGTCCAATTAGAGGGCAGTTGGTTTCTCCCATGACAGACGTGCCACTATTGCACCTGTTGGCTCATTTAGCCTGGCTGGCCAAATATAAGGCTTGCAGTGTCCACTGTTGAGTATCCTCACCGGTGATTTTCTCCCATTGAACTGCATGTAGAATGGCTTCTTCCAGCTTTCTGTCAGCTGGTCTACATGGAGGAGGTTATCAGCTCAGATCCAGCAGGATTTCTCAGTGGTCTTGCACCCCGAGTATGTGGAGTCTTCAGCAATAAGGTCTTACCATCTATTCCTGGTGGGAAACCAAGAGCCTTGGCAATGGCCTATAATGTTTTGGGGGCATCAGGGACCTCCCTGGCCAACAACTCACTGGATGGTATGCCATCCCTGGCACTGAAAATTTTCTAGCAACAACCTACAGCTCCTGAGTGTTCCATTGTCCAAAAAAGTAGGATTAGATATGATTTATTTATATCCTCTTAGATTTTGATTAGCTGTCCCTCCACCTTTCCTTTACTCAATCTCTTCCCCAGACCTCATTTTGGGCCTTTTCACTGCCATTAATCTATTCTTCTACTTACATATATACAATACCAACCTATTAAGTACCCTCCTCCCTTCCTTTCTCTTCCCTTTATATCTCTTTTCTAGCTTACTGGCCTCTGCTACTGAGTGTTTTCCTTCTCACACAGAAGCCCAGTCATCTGTAGCTAGGATCCACATATGAAAGAGAACATGTGACGGTTGGCTTTCTGGGCCTGGGTTACCTCACTTAGTATAATCCTTTCCAGATCCATACATTTTCCTGAAAATTTCATAACTTCATTTTTCTTTACCGCTGAGTAGAACTCCATTGTATAAATGTGCCATATCTTCATTATCCATTCATCAGTTGAGGGACATCTAGGCTGGTTCCATTTCCTAGCTATTGTGAATTGAGCAGCAATAAACATGGTAGAGCACGTACTTCTAAGGAAATGAGATGAGTCCTTAGGATATATGCCTAGGAGTGCTATAGCTGGGTCATATGGTAGATCAATCTTTAGCTGTCTTAGGAATCTCCACACTGATTTCCACAATGGCTGGACCAGACTGCATTTTCACCAACAGTGTAGAAGGGGTCCTCTTTTTCCACATCCTCACCAGCATTTATGCTCATTTGTTTTCATGATTGTAGCCAATCTGATAGGAGTGAGATGAAATCTCAACATATTTTTAATCTGCATTTCCCTGATGACTAGGGATGTAGAGCATTTTTTTAGATGCTTACATGCCATTCGTATTTCTTCTCTTCAGAACTCTCTATTTAGTTCCATAGCCCATTTTTTAATTGGCTTGTTTGATTTCTTATTATTTAATATTTTTGAGTTCTTTGTATATCCTAGATATTAATCCTCTATCAGATGTATAGCTGGCAAAGATTTTTTCCCATTCTGTATGTTGCCTCTTTGCTTTATTCACAGTGTCCTTTGCTGTACAAAATCTTTGTAATTTCATGAGGTCCCAGCAGTTAATCGGTGGCTTTATTGCCTGAGCAATTGGGGTTATATTCAGAAAGTCTTTGTCAAGACCAATATATTGAAGTGTTTCCCTACTTATTCCTCTAGCAGTTTCATAATTTCAGGTATGATATTAAGGTATTTAATCCATCTTTCCTTTTTTTTTAAAAAGAACTTGTGTTTAATTAATTTATTAATTTGAGAGAGAAAGACAAAGAGGCAAAGAGAGAAGGAGAGAGAGAGTACGGGTGCTCCAGCAAACAAACTCCAGATGAATGTACTACTTTGTGCATCTGGCTTTAGGTGGACATGGGAGAATCAAGCCCAGGCTGTTGGGCTTTGCAAGCAAGTGCCTTTACCCGCTGAGCCATCTCCCTAGCTCTGAGCCTAGCCTTTTTTGAGGCAATACTATTCCTTATGGAGTGAGGCCATTGTAGAAGAAGAACCCTTTGCAAATGATGTCATTGAGACCTGGCTTCAGGCTTTCATTGATATTATGTGTGACTTTTATGATCTTCAAGAATGAACTGTGAAGGCTTTTTCCATTGTATTTGGAGTCAGTTGACTTTCACAAACACTTGATGTTCTCTGTGGGGAAAGCAATGATGTAATGCCACATTAAGTATATTGCAGCAATAACTGAGGGGAGGGTGGCTCAGACTCCACACACACACACACACACACACACACACACGCAAACACACACAGTGCTCTGCTGTTCTTCTCATGAAAGCGTTACCAGCTTCATTTACTGTAGGGACTCAAGGTGCTTTCATCACTGTTTTCCTTGGCACCCCTGCCTTCTCTCACTCCTTTCTTTTCTTTCCATTGTCCTTTTCTCTCCATCCCAGAGCGTCTTTAAGCTGGGTCTTGAGTCATACTGCTTAATACCTTTCTGCAAATGGATCTCTGAGTGCATTTCACAGTGAAATTTCACAGTGAAATTGAATCTGGGGGCTTTATGGGTCTGTTTAATCAATACCCACTCTTGGTGCCTACTATTCAAATAAGCACTTAAAAAATTGGACTAGTATATGATGAGAGTAAAAGATTGTTACCCAGCTGAGGGTTCAGTCAGTCTTAAAAAAAGAAAAAAAAAAAAAAAAAGAAAACCCTGACTTGCAAACATAGTTTTCATCTGAGAACCATAAGGCAGGAGAGAGCTGTGGTCTCGTGTTAATTCCATTGTGAAAGACCTGTCTTCACACCCTCTGATTTTATGGAGGCCTAGATTAATCCCATTTCCATGAGGTCCAGGAGCATTTGCATACCTTTTCTGTTTCCCTACTTAAATTTTTTTAAAAAATTTATTTTATACTGAAAAAAATTATTTTAGAGGCAGGTGTGGTGCTGCATACCTTTAATCCCAGCACTCAGGAGGCAGAGGATAGGAGGATCTTCATGAGTTTGAGGCCACCCTCAGACTACAGAATGAATTCCAGGTCAGCCTGAGCTAGAGTGAGACCTTACCTTGGAAAAAAAAAGAAAAGAAAGAAAATTTTTATTTGTGAGAGAGAGTAAGAGAGAGAATTGGCACTGCCAGGGCCTCAGCCACTGAAATCAAACCCCTGTCGCTTGCGCCACCTAGTGGCCATGTGCGGCCTTGTGTGCTCACTTCACCTTGTTCGTCTGGCTTACGTGGGACCTGGAGAGTCGAACATGGGTCCTTAGGCTTTGCAGGCAAGAACCTTAACAGCTAAGCCATCTCTCCAGCCCTATGTGTTATATATTTTAAAATTGTTGTTTACATGTTTAATTCTGAGAGATCCAAAGTGAGAAAGAGCCAGGATTGTCACATTATTATTTGTCTTCTGTAATGAGAACCTGAAGCTGTGCTTCCCACCTGCTTCTCTTTAAAGCTTTTAGTGCACATCAGAAAGATGGATCATATAGATGTGCTTCTCACCAGTAATGGTTAATGCTGTGTGTGTATATGTGTGTGTGTATTGTGCGTGTCTCTGTGGTATGCAAGGATGTATGTGTGTGTGTGTATGTGTGTGTGTATATATATATATATATATATATATATATATATATATATATGTTTGTAGGTGTGTGGGCACATGTGTGTATAGGTGCTCATGCACATATAGGTATGTGGAAGCCAGAGGTGGACAGCAGGTGACCTCCACCTTAGTTTTTGAGTCAGTGTCTCTCACTGAACCTAGACTTCACCAAGTTGGCTAGACTAGCTAGCCAGCAAACCCTAGGATTCCTCCTGTCTCTGCCTCCCCAGCCCTGTGCTTACAGGCACACACTAGCATGCATTGCTTTCATGTGGTGTTGGGGAACTGAACTTAGGTCCTCATGCTTGCAGAGCAAGCACTTTATCCACCGACTCATCATCTCCTAGCCACCATTTATTTAATTTTAATTTTATTAATTCACTTTTTTGGTTTGGGAAGCAAGGTTTTGTTCTGTAACCCAGTCTGGACTCAAACTCATGATCTTTCTGCCTTTGACTGCTGCGTGCTGGGAATGTAAACATGTGCTACATGCCTGCACTGTTGTGTGTGTGCGCACTTGCATGCGTGTGTGTGTGTGTGCCTGTGCGTATGTGCGTGCATGTGTGTGTGCATGTGTGTGTGGAATGTTGAATATCCCCCTCTATTTCTCATCCATGTACTTCCTTGATACAGAATCTCTCACAGAACCTGGGGCTGCCATTGCCAGGAGCCCCAGTGAGTCTCTGATGTGCAAAGAACTGGAGTTCATTTGTATGTGGGTTCACCAGCTATTTACATGGGTGCTGGGGAACTGAACTCATGTGTTCTCAGGCCCTCTTAGCCCATCATGTTTGCATGGCAACTGTGTTAACTACTGAGCCATATCTCCACTCCCCATTTATTCTGTTCTTTATTTTATTTTATTTATTTATTTATTTATTTTTTGTTTTGAGGTAGGGTCGAAAAACCCTAGCCCAGGCTGACCTGGAATTCACTATGGAGTCTCAGGGTGGCCTTGAACTCATGGCAATCTTCCTACCTCTGCCTCCCGAGTGCTGGGATTAAAGGTGCGCGCCACCATGCCTGGCTTTATTTATTTATTTTTTAAACAGAGTCTCACTCTATTCCAGGCTGACCTGGAACTCACTATAGCCCAGGCTGGCCTGAACTTACAGTGATCCTCCTACCTCAGCCTCCTGAGTTCTAGAATTAGAGTTGTGCCTCACCACACCTGCCATTTTTTTAGGATACATTTTTATTTATTTGAAGAGAGAGAGGAGAGAGAGAGAAAGAGAGTGAGTGCACCAGGTTGTCTTCTTCTGTGAATGAACTTCAGATGCATGTACCACTTTGTGCATCTGGCTTTACATGGGTACTGAGGAATTGAATCAGGGCCATTGGACTTTGCAAGCAAATGCCTTTAACCTCTGAGCAATCCCTCCAGCTGGCAATTTTTTTTTTTTTTTCTCACAAGCAAGGACTTACTCTAGCCCAGGCTGACCTGGAATTCACTCTGTAGTCTCAGGGTGGCCGCAAACTCAGGGTGATACTCCTACCTCAGCCTTCCAAGTGCTGGGGATTAAAGATGTGTGCCACCACGCCCGACATATTTTTTAAAGAATATTTTAGAAGTGAAATAAGGGGAAACAGGAAAATCTGATTTCTATGCCTCTTACTTGTGTAGGGCATAGCAGGCCATGGGTTTTCAATATAAGCATGGAGCACCATAAGAAGACAGCTGCCAGTGCTATAAGATACTGACATCCTCCATCTG
Organism: Dipus sagitta; assembly: GCA_036346955.1. Classification (NCBI taxonomy): domain Eukaryota; kingdom Metazoa; phylum Chordata; class Mammalia; order Rodentia; family Dipodidae; genus Dipus; species Dipus sagitta. Next base: position 14,193,759 of record CM070789.1, read on the forward strand.
GCTTACACTGTGGTGCAGGTTTATGGCACATCTGGACAGCTGCTTTATGCATATGGCTGCCCTAAACACTGCAGAAAGTACATGCCCATAAAATGATTCAGCACACACACAAGGCAAAGAAAAATTGGTGAAAACAGTTCTATCTTCTTTGACATTTTCTTTTCCTACCTCCCTCTTCTCCTCCATCTCCTCCCCTCACCCCACTTAGACCATTTCACCCCCAGTATAAATTTTCTATACTTAATTTCTAAAAGTGATTTATTACTATTATTATTTTGGTTTTTTTGAGGTAGGGTCTTGCTGTAGCCCAGGCTGACCTGGAATTCACTATGTAGTCACAGGGTGGCCTGGAACTCATGACGATCCTCCTACCTCTGCCTCCCCAGTGCTGGAATGAAAGGCGTGCGTCACCACGCCAGGCTTACTTTTTTTTTTTTTTTTTTTTTTTGTGCTTTTGTTTTGCATCTTTAAGAAGATGCAAAGAATAAAAAAAAAAAAAATTGAGACTTATTTTAAGCTTAAAATGACAGTGAGGGCTGGAGAGATTGCACTTGCCTGCGAAGCCTTAAGGACTCAGGTTCAATTCCCCAGTACCCAGGTAAGCCAGGTGCACATGGTGGCACATGTGTCTGGAGTTCATTTGCAGTGGCTAGAGGACCTGGTTCATCTATTCTCTCTCTCTCATAAATAAATAAATAAAAACCTGAGTGTGGTAACACATGCCTTTAATCCCAGCACTTGGGAGGCACAGGTAGGAGGATTGCTGTGAATTCGAGGCCACTCTGAAACTACATAGCAAATTCCTGATCAGCCTGGGTTAGAGTGAGATCCACCTCAAAAAACAAACAACAACAAAAAGATGACAGTGAAATTCAATGAAACCATTTGTGTTAGAATTGAAACTGGTTTAGTAATGAAGGACTGAGGGGCTAGAGAGGTGGCTCAGTGGTTAAAGGCACTTGCTTGCATAGTCTGGTGGCCCAAGTTCACTTTCTCAGTACCCATGTAAAGCCAGACACATAAAGGGACATATGTGCCTGGAGTTCATTTGCAGAGGTAGGAGGCTATGTTGCACTCACACACTGTTTCTCTCATAAATAAATAAAAATTAAAAAAAAAATGACTGAGGCATGCTGGTGCACACCACTGATCCCAGCACTCAGGAGGCAGAGCACCTTATGTGAATTTTAGGCCAGCCTGGAACCAGAGAGTGAGTTCCAGGTCTGCCTGGGCTAGAGTGAGACCCTACCTCAGAAAAAAAAAAAAAAAAAAGACTGAAGATTTAAACTTAGTATTCCATTGTTGAGGAAATTATTATTATTATTATTATTATTATTATTATGTATTTTATCCATTTATTTATTTGAGAGAGAGAGAATGGGTCACTAGGGTCTTCAGCCACTGCAAACAGATTCCAGATGCATGCACCCCTTTGTGCATTTGGCTTATGTGGATACTGGGGAAATGCCTTAACTGCTAAAGCCATCTCTCCAGCCCCGAAAACTATTATTTTTAACCAAACAGTATAATTAAAATCTACTGCAATGGGCATCATAAGACATTTTTATTCATACTTTTGTTCATCTTCCTCCCCAGTTCCCTTGCCTGTTCCCCTGCACCCTCTTCTCTGGTAGTCGCCCACATTCCACTTTTATTTATGTGTATTTTAGTACCCTATTTTATTTATTTATTTATTTATTTACTTTGGTTTCTCGAGGTAGGATCTCACTCTAGCTCAGGCTGTCCTGGAATTCACTATGTAGTCTCAGAGTGGCCTTGAATTTATGGCGATCCTCCTACCTCTGCCTCCCAAGTGCTGGGATTAAAGGCGTGCGCCACCATACCTGGCCATAGTACCCTATTTTATCCTCCCTCCCCTTCCCCCAGACCTTATTTCAGCCTCTCATGGACAGTTTCCTTTCTGATTTTATGTTCTACACCCACACATACACATATGTACACACACCAACACATACATACACCCACGATGGTGATCAAAATTGAAATTCCTCCACAAATTCTCCAAAACCAATAAAGTTTAACAAGAATAAAAATACATATATACAGATGCCTATACAAATGCCATACATATGTTATTCATTTTGAATATGGATGGACTTGGGGCTAAATAAAGAGACTGAATAAGGGGCTGGAGAGATGGCTTAGCAATTAAGGTGAAGCCTGTGAAGCTTAAGGACCCAGGTTCAATTGCCCAGGACTCACATAAACTAGATGCACATGGTGGTACATGTGTCTGGAATTTGTCTGCAGTGGCTAGAGGCCCTGGCACACTCATTCTCTCTCTCTCTCTCTCTCAAATAAACAAATTAATTTAATTAAATATTTTAAAAAAAGACTGAGTAAAAAGGAAAAGGAGGAGCTGGGGAGATGGCTTAGAAGTTAAAGGCACTTTAACATGCTTGCATGCCTGCTGATTCAAGTCTGATTCCTCTGCACCCACATGTAGTTAATGCGTGCATCTGGGATGCCGTGCTCCTATGGCAGTGGGAGACAGAGGCAGGGGAGTCCTGAAGCTCACAGCCCCACCAGCATGGTCAACACAGCACCATAAGCAAGGGGAAATCTCTCTCAAAGAAGGTGGAAGGAGTGGATGACACTTTGAGGTTGCCCTCTGACCTTCACATGTGATTTGTGTATGTGTGCGTGCGCACACACATACACACAAAAGTCAATCAATCAATAAATATTTTAAAATATTTTATTTATTTTTAAATTATTATTATTTGTTTTGGTTTTCACGGTAGGGTATCACTCTGGCCCAGGCTGACCTGACATTCACTATGTAGTCTTAAGGTGGCCTTGAACTCATGGCAATCCTCCTACCTTTGCCTCCTGAGTGCTGGGATTAAAGGCTTGTGCCACCACATCCAGCTTAATACTTTATTTTTATTTTTATTTTATTTTTATTTTTATTTATTTATTTATTTATTTATTTTTTTTGGTTTTTCGAGGTAGGGTCTCACTCTAGTTCAGGCTGACCTGGAATTCACTATGTCGTCTCAGGGTGGCCTCGAACTCATGGCAATCCTCTTACCTCTGCCTCCCAAGTGCTGGGATTAAAGGCGTGCGCCACCACGCCCAGCTTTTATTTTTATTTATGTATTTATTTCACAGAGAAAGAGGGAGAGAGAACGGGCACACCAGGGCCTCCAGCCACTGCAGACAAACTCCAGATGCGTGCGCCCCCTTGTGCATCTGGCTAACGTGGGTCCTGGGGAATTGAACCTGGGTCCTTCGGCTTTGCAGGCAAACACCTTAACCACTAAGCCATCTCTCCAGGCCCCAATCAATAAATAAATAGTTAAAGGAGAGGGAAGGAAGCTGGGCGTGGTGGTGCACGCTTTTAATCCCAGCACTCAGGAGACAGAGGTAGGAGGATCACCATGAATTTGAGGCCACCCTGAGACTACATAGTGAATTCCAGGTCAGCCTGGACTAGAGTGAGACACTACCTCGAAAAACAAAACAAAACAAAACAAACAAAAGAACAGAACAGAAAAGAAAGACAGCAAGGGAAGGAGAAAGGTGAGCACCAGCACTGTGCTTTCTCTGCTTCCAGACCATTCGAAGCGAGCAAGCCCCTCCTCGCCTGCTGCCTCGGTGGCTCAATCTCAGACCGCAGACGAAAGTAACTTTCCTCTCTGAAGTTGCTCCTGTCAGGTGTCCGGTCACAGCAAGGAGAAGGTGAATGGGGAACCCCTGGCATCAACGGTCTCGCCAGCCAGTGAGTCTCTGTGCATGTGGGAGTCGGGAAACCGCGCCAGCACAGAAGTTTGCTTTCTGCCTTCCTCCGATGACCACGACGAGTCTTTTGGAAGTGTGGCCATGAAATAAACATTGCCTAATGCTCCCTTAAACCAGCATGGTGTCTTCACTTGACAGTTGCAGCAACCGTCCTGCTGTTCAGTTGTACATAACCCAGGGAGTCAGGAATGACTACAGTATTCAAAGAAAATTAAAAACAAAAACAAAACATCTTATTGACAAGCTCCATAGAACACAATCTCCTCCTACCATCCTCCTTTTTCTCCTTCCCAAATCCCCCTTCCATTAATCTCTCTTCCTTCCAGATACTCTCTGTTCTATCTTGATGTTGACATTAAAAAATATATATATTTATTTATTTGCAAGCAGAGAGGCAGAGAGATAGAAGAGAGACAGACAGAGAGAGAATGGGTGCACCAGGGCCTCTAGCCACTGCAAACGAACTCCAGATGCATGTGTCCCTTGTGCATCTGTCTTATGTGGGTCTTGGGGAATTGAACCTGGGTCCTTTGGCTTCACAGGCAAGTTCCGTAACTGGTAAGCCATTTCTCCAGCCCTTGATGTTGACATTTTTTAAAAAATATTTTTTATTTTTATAATTTGAAAGAAAGAGAGAGAATGGGCACGCCAGGGCTTCCAGCCACTGCAAAAGAACTCCAGATAAATGCGCCACCTTGTGCAGCTGGCTTACGTGGGTCCTGGGAAATCAAATCTGGATCCTTTGGCTTTGCAGGCAAGCGCTTTAACTGCTAAGCCATCTCTCCAGCCCTTGATGTCATCATCCCCCCCCCCCCCCGCCTCTTTTATGCAGGTCTCAGGTAGGTAGTCTTAGCCATCAAAGATGTCTTCACATAGGGTCTGAAAAGAACTAAGTGTATCACCAAATGATGTCTTGGTAGTTGAGATCTCTATCATTTTGTGTTTCTCATTATTGATGTCATATTTCAACAGTAATAAACCCCTGGGCTTTGGTGTTCTGAAATAGTTACTCTCACTTATTACCATATCATTGGATCTGTAATCAGAACGTAAGTTCAGAAAACATATCACTGTCAGATGGCACTTACTTAGATGTGGCAGGGATGGGAGGAGTGCACTTAGTCACTATGAACAGCAGATAGAACTGGCCTCATATGGAATCGATATAACCTGATTGAAAACATAACATGTTATGTCATGCTCAGGGTATGGAAATTGCTTGGCTGCACTGAGTATTCTCTTGAAATGATTTTTGTTACTTCAACACAATTGTCCTGAGTGGTTATTATTTTTGCTTTTAATGACCAAATGAGTGTCAATATCATGTGAGTAGTGGGGTCTTGAGTTCTTTCAGAAGTAAAAGTTAGTAGATTATGAGTGGACTTTACTAAAACTATCTATTTTTAACTAGGGACCAGCTTTTCCTAGCTGGAAACTTCTTGGACAGAAAAGGTACATGCAGTCTTGGAGGCGGGGGCGGTGGGGGGGAATGTGCACATCATCTGTTCCTTTCCTTCAGTCAGTTTGGAATGTGCCGACCTCTCCTCTGTCTGTGAAGCCTTAGGAAGTTTCTCCAGGGGGTGGGGTTAAGGCCAGGCAGGAACATGCTCTGAAGGCAGATGAAAGAGGAGTTGGTGGGGAAGCCACGATGGGCGGAGAGAAGCATCTGTGTGTAAAGGTGATCTTTGGACAGGCTCTGGGCGGGAGTGTGTGCTGCCTTGAAAAGCTTCCAAACGAAGAGGAAATGGATTGAGCTGTCTCCTCTCATAGCCGCCTCTGTCCCCACATCTGTGAGCAAAGAGATAGATAGCAGTCTTGTCTTGTCTTGTCTTGTCTTGTCTTGTCTCGTCTCGTCTCGTCTCGTCTCGTCTCGTCTCTTCTCTTCTCTTCTCTTCTCTTCTCTTCTCTTCTCTTCTCTTCTCTTCTCTTCTTTTCTTTCTTTTTCTTTTTTTTTTTTTGATTTTTCAAGGTAGGGTCTCACTCTAGCCCAGGCTGACCTGGAACTCACTATGTAGTCTCAGGGTGGCCTTGAACTCATGGCGATCCTCCTACCTCTGCCTCCCGAGTTCTGGGATTAAAGGCGTGTCCACCATGCCCGGCTTAGTCTTTTCTTTTTAAAAAAAATATAGGGGATGAGGCTGGGTGTGGTGGCGCGCGATAAAAAAAAAAAAAAAAAGAGGAGGGATGGAGAGATGACGTAGAGGTTAAGGCACTTGTCTGTGAAGCCTAAGGACCCATGTTCCACACCCCAGATCCCATGTAAGCCAGACGCACAAGGTGACGCATGTGCAAGGTCGCACACGCACACAAGGTGGCACACCACACATCTGGAGTCTGATTATGGGGCCAGAGGACCTGGCACACCAAATCTGTTTCTCTTTCTCATAAAAAGGGCAGTCTGTTGAACTTGTCCCCTCCATATACATATAATTTGTGAGGAGAGAGACAGAAAGAGAGAGAGAAATATGGGCATGCCAGATTGAACTCCAGATGCATGCACCACTTTGTGCATCTGCCTTGATGTGGGTACTAGAGGAACTGAACCTGGGCTGTCAGGCTTTGCAAGCAAATGTCTTTAACCACTGAGACATCTCTCCATCCTTCTTGTTTTTCTTTTTTCTTTTGTGTGTGGCATGCATGCCTGTGTATATGCACATGGCTGCAGGTGTGTGCACCGGTGCACATGCACATATTTGGGCATGCATGTGGAGGCTCGAGGTTCCCATCTAGTATCTTTCTCAATCATTCCACTATTTATTTATTTATTTGATAGGGAGAGACTGAGAATGGGCACACTGGGGGCCCCAGCCACTGCAAATGAACTCCAGACGCATGTGCCACCTTGTGCATCTGGCTAACGTGGGTCCTGGGGAATTGAACCTGGGTCCTTTGGCTTTGCAGGCAAACACCTTAACTACTAAGCCATCCCTCCAGCCCTCCACTTTGTTTTTTGAGATATGGTCTCCACTAAACCCAGAGCTCCCTGGTTGGGCTAGACAAGCCAATGGGATCCTCCTGTCACCACCTCCCCAGCCCTGGGATTGCAGGCTGCACCACCATGCCTGACTTTTGCCTGGGTGCTGAGGAGCAAAACTCACATTCTCATTCTTGTGCGGCAAGCACTTTATACATTGAGCCAACTCCCTGGCCCTCTTTGTTTTTCTTTTCTTTTTTATATTGACAACTTCTGTAATTATAGACAATAAACCATGGTAATTCCCTGTGCCCCCCATTTTCCTTTTTGCAACTCCACTCTCCATCATACCCCCTCCCCCTCAATCAGCCTCTCTTTTATTTTGATCTCATAATCTTTTCCTCCTATTATGATGGTCTTGTGTAGGTAGTGTCAGGCACACCTCTTTGTTTTTCTTTTTTCTTTTTTTAATTTAAATTCCATTTTAGAGACTGCAAGAGACAGAGAGAGAATTGGTGCTCTAGGGCCTCAGCCACTGAAATTGAACTCCAGATGCTTGCGCTACCTGGTGGGCATGTGTGACCTTGAGCTTGCCTTGCCTTTGTGTGTCTGGCTTATGTGGGATCTGGAGAGTCGAACATGAGTCCTTAGACTTCACAGGCAAGCTCCTTAACTAAGCCATCTCTCCAGCCCACCTCCTTGTTTTTCTGAGACAGGGACTCACTCTGCAGTGTCCCTGACTTAGAACTCACTGTGCCACTGGGGCTGGCCATGAATTCACGGCAAACCTTTCTCCCCAGCCTCCGAAATGCTGGAATTATAGGCACAGTACAGTCCTTTCAACTGGAACTTTTCACTGCTACCTGTCTTCTGAATGCCATGACATCAGACATAGACTGTGTTCTATCTGGACAACTACTGTTAGGGATCTGTACTTGGAAACACTTGGTTTGTATCAAACATGAAATTTAATTACTAAATTTATTTATTTTGATTTTTTTTGAGGTAGGTTCTCACTGTAGCCCAGGCTGACCTGGAATTCACTAGGTAGTCGCAGGATGGACTTGAACACAGAGCGATTCTCCTACCTCAGCCTCTGAAGTGTTGAGATTAATAATATGTACCACCATACCTAGCAGAGAGAGAGCGAGAGCGGGTGCACGAGGGTCCCCAACCACTGCAAACAAACTCCAGACGCATGCTCCACTTTGTGCATCTGGCTTTATGTGGGTACTGGGGAAAAATCTCAGATTGTTAGGCTTTATGGGCAAGTGCCTAAACTGCTCTAACCAACAATATTTTATTTATTTGAGAATGAGAGAAAGATACACCACACACACACACACACACACATATGGAGAGAAAGGGAGAGAATGGGCACAACACTGACTCCAGGCACTGCAAATGAAACTCCAGATGCATGTGCCATCCTATGAATCTGGCTTACATGGGTACTAGGGAGTTGAACTTGGGTCCTTAGGCTTCACAGGCATGCACCTTAACCATTCAGCCGTCTCTCCAGCTCCCACATTTTAAATATGCAATATTGGGGCATTTGCTGTGCAAGCATGAGGCCCAGTTCTCAGTGCCCACAACAACTGGGTGTGGCAGCACCTGTAATCCCAGTGCTAGGGAGGTGCACACAGAAGGATCCCTATGGCTCACTATGGCTCACTGACGAGCTTTGCTACCCTGGACTTTCAGTGAGAGACTATCTTAAAATAGAAGGTGGAGCTTGGCACGATGGTGCACACCTTTAATCCCAGCACTCAGGAGGCTGAGGTAGGAGGATCGTGGTGAATTTAAGGCCAGCCTGGGCTACAGAGTGTGTTTCAGGTCAGCTTGGGCTACAGTGAAACTCTGCCTCAGAAAAAGAACAATGTTTGGTGTGGTGGTGCACGCCTTTCATCCCAGCACTAGGGAGGCAGAGGTTCATGTTTCCCATAGATCTTTGAAATTTATTCAGTGACATGAAACCTAGTTCTGCTGGCCTAGGTCTTCTACAGACCCTCAAGTATTCTGCTTGCTCATAGTGAGCTGACCTGTCCCCAGTCACGCACACATGAGATTAAAAAAACATTTTTTTTGTTTATTTATTTGAGAGAGAGAAAGAAGGAGAGAGAGAGAGAGCGAGTGGGAGGGAGGGAGGGAGGAAAGGAGGGAGGGAGAATAGGCACACCAGGGCCTCTAGCCACTGCATACAAACTCCAGACGCATGTGGGGCCTTTGTGCATCTGGCTTATGTGGGTCCTGGGGAATTGAACCGGGGTCCTTAGGCTTTGCAGGCAAACACCACTAAGCAATCTCCCCAGCCCACACAGATGAGATTTTGAATTTCAGTGTCCAGTTGAAACTATTAACACTTCATTCATGTAAGGGACAGGGGCTCCTGGGAGCAAAGTCCTCCCCTGAGGGAGCAGAAAGGAGTAGTGAGGGTCTCCAGGGGAGGTGTGCTCATTCTCTTCTCTTCCTCTTCTACCTCCATTCTCTTATTTATTTATAAATAACTTTTTTCTTACTTTTTTATTTATTGGAGAGAGAGAGAGAAAGAGGCATATAAAGGATGATAGAGATAGATAGATAGATAGATAAGGAATGGGCACACCAGGACCTCCAGCAACTGCAAACAAACTCTGAACACATCTGTCACCTTGTGTGTCTGGCTTTACTTGGGCCCTGGGGAATCAAACCTGGGTCCTTAGGTTTCGAAGGCAAGTGCCTTAACCACTAAGCCGTTTCTCTAGCCCTTCCTCCACGCTCTAGATGTGGTTTTCGCTACATGAGAGGGGTGACTAAACAGCTTGTCTCCAGGATTGACAGATTAAACAAATTATCAGCATATATTAATTCTATAAAATATTTTTTTTCATGCCAGGCATGGTGGCGCACGCCTTTAATCCCAGCACTCAGGAGGCAGAGGTAGGAGGATCGCCATGAGTTTGAGGACACCCTGAGACTACATAGTGAATCCCAGATTAGCCTGGGCTACAGTGACTCTACCTCAAAAATCCAAACCAAAACAAAACAAATACATGCATGTTCCATTCTTTCCTCGTATTTTCAACATCCTCACTATCACCCTGATTGTTGGCGTGTTTGGACTGAGAAGCACTTAGAAGATTAGTAAGGCCCCCTCCTGGGTGGGTCTGTGAGGGTGTTTTCAGAGACGGTTAACTGAGAGGGAAGACGTACATTGAAAGGTAGCACATGGCAGCAAGCACGCACACCATCTCTCCTTCCTGGACAGCGTGGAGTGAACACACTTTCTCTGCACATCCCCACCGTCGTGATCCCAGCCTTACCGCCAGTCCACAGCAATGGAGCCCACAGCCACAGACCTTTGACCTTCGAAATGTGAGCAAAATAAATTCCTCTCCTGAGCAGGGCATTGTGGCATATGCCTTTAATCCTGGCATCCTGGAGGAGGCAGGGGTAGGAGGATAGCGGTGAGTTCCAGGCCAGCCTGAGAGTACATAATAAATTCCAGGTCAGCAAGCAGCAAGAGACAGAGAGAATGACCTCTGGCCGCTGCAAATGAACTCCAGATGCATGCACCACTCTGTATATCCTGCCACTGGGGAATCCAAGCTGGATTGTTAAACTTTGCAGGGAAGCACCTTAACTGCTGTGCCATCTCTCTAGTCTGCCCCCCCCCATAGAGCCTTTATGATGATAAAATGAGTTAATACAGTCCCAGTGCATGGAAGGAGGCCTAGTACATAAGGGCTGTGTATATGTTAGCTGCTCTTGTAATAGTAATGCAAGAGAGAGAGAGAGAGAAAATTGCATTGTTAGTGTGCACACAAAGTACAAATGCAGTTGGGGGGGTCACACTTTGCTCCGCTCTGTTCCTAGAGAAACAACATCTTCTGACTGGAATAAAGTGACATTTTGCTAAACTGGAATAGTTACTAGGATTCTCTTTTCTTTGTTGTTGTTTGTTAAAATAATTATTTTTATTTATTTATTTATTAGCAACAGAGAGGGAAAGAGAGAGAGAGTGTGTGAGAATGGGCACGCCAGGGCCTCTAGCCACTGCAAATGAACTCCAGACGTATGCGCCACCTTGTGCATCTGGCTTATGTGGATCTTGGAGAATTGAACGGGGATCCTTTGGCTTTGCAGGCAAACACCTTGACCGCTAAGCCAGCTGTCCAGCCACCCTGTTGTAATTTTTGAAAAATATTTTTTTTTATTTATTTGGGCTTTATAAGCAGCACTCTTAACCACTTAGTTACCTCTCCAGCCCTTGTAATTTTGATATCATTGTGATGATTTTGCTTTTTTTTTTTTTCTTTCTTTCTTTCTTTTCTTTCTTTCTTTCTTTCTTTTTTTTTTTTTTTTTTTTGGTTTTTCAAGGTAGGATCTCGCTCTAGCCCAGGCTGACCTGGAATTCACTATGTAGTCTCTCAGGGTGGCCTCAAACTCACGGCGATCCTCCTACCTCTGCCTCCCAAGTGCTGGGATTAAAGGCGTGCACCACCACGCCCAGCCTGCTTTTTTTTTTTTTTTTTTTTTAAAGCCTTTCCTCTTTAGAGATATTTACAGATGTACTGTGGGAGAAGTATACAGAGGTATTGTTGCGAGAAAAAAAACTTTCCAGTACACCTATCCAGACCCAAGGAGTGGGCTGGAGAGGTGGCTTAGACGTTAAGGCATTTGGCTGCGAAGCCAAACGACCCAGGTTCAATTCCCCAGGACCCATGTAGGCCAGATGCACAAGGGGCACATGCGTCTGGAGTTCGTTTGCAGTGGCTAGAGGCCCTGGCGTGCCCATTCTCTCTCTGTCTGTCTCTCTTCTCTCTCTCTGTCTGTGCTTGCAAATAAATAAATAAAATTTTTAAAAATTAAAAACCCAAGGAGCAAAGCATGGTGTCCCTTTGTATGGGTTTCTGGGAGGGGGGAAAGCCGGGTTTCTGGACACAGGCTGTGTGAGAGGGCTCCGGGCAGTGATAGAGAGTGGGAGATCAAGCAGGCCTTGGGTCCTGCAAGGGACTTGAAGGGACAGGGGTGCCCTGCCCTGCTGCTCTGCTCCTGGTCCATGGAAGGCCAGATAAGGGAATTGTCCTTTAAGGTAGCCTCTGCAGGGACTCTTAAAGTGACCACATGTGCTCTCTCTTCTCTGACCGCTCATGTGTTGTCAGCGTCCAGAGAGTCTAGGCTTTGTTTTCTCACTTCTTCTCTCAGGGTAGACAGGGAATAAATCTTTATTCCTACTGAATATAGGTGTCATTAGCAGTCCAGTCACACACTGGCTGGCTGAGGAGAGAAGCTCTTGGGTCTCAGGTCTTTTTTTTTTTTGTCCCTGTCTGTGTCCTTGGTGAAGAGGCCCCGACCTTCACCAGACCATGTTCAGCACAGCGTTCTGCTTTTGGTGGCACAGTTTATCTGCAAGGTAACTAGAGCCACCAGGTCCTCGTCTCCACTTTTATGGCCAAATTAAATGTTTTCCTCCTGTGTGTGGCCAGAAATATTTACAAAAGAAAGAGAAAAAGAAATGCCATTAGGGCTGGAGAGATGGCTTAGCCGTTAAGCGCTTGCCTGTGAAGCCTAAGGACCCCGGTTCGAGGCTTGATTCCCCAGGACCCAGGTTAGCCAGATGCACAAGGGGGCGCACGCCTCTGGAGTTTGTTTGCAGTGGCTGGAGGCCCTGGCGTGCCCATTCTCTCTCTCTCTCTGTTGCTCTCAAATAAATAAATAAAAATAAACAAAAGAAATTAAAAAAAAAAGAAATGGCATTAAAGTGTAAACCCAGACATGAAATTGCTGCTCTGAAACTCAGTTTCATTAATATCAGAGAAGTAAAACAGAGCCTGACCCACTGAGGTATTTATACACTACTCCAGAGTTCTACACCCAGGAAATTATGGGCCTGTGTCTACGTGCACATACAGCGGGCTTCAAGTCTTAAACCTTCTTTCCATATGCAGCATTTTTATAACCGGCAAATAGACGGGTCTTTGGGGTGTAATGAAAACACTTGGGTAGAGAACACATGTTTTATTTCCTCGAAAATGATTTCTCGGCCTGTTGAAAATGCTTGCATTTTAAAGTGACCATGGAATAAGTTTATTTGACCCTTAAATCATCTGGTTCCTTCCTTTCTCTCTTGGTATGCCACAGTTCATGGGATGGTCTCAGTTTTATTCCCAGAGGTCTGTTCTGAATAAAAAAAGGAATAGTTCTATATTTTTAGTTTGTAACATCTTTTACCCATGCTCACATATTTTCAGCATTGGGAAGTACATGGGAGGGTGTATTTAGAAAAATAACTATGCGTTATTTGCTTCGTCTTGGTGGACAGATTTAATCAACAGCCTAAACAAGATTCTTTTCTCTTACAAATGTGTTCTTAGGGAAAATTATGTTAATATAAGTTAGAGGCAAATCTGTATTTTTCTTGATTTTAGAAACCATTTGGGAAAAATGGGTTGAGTTAGTATAAAGTTACTTGAAATTGTATGCCAAGAAAAAGACAAGACAGTATAAAAACTCAGCATCTCTCTTTGGCTAGTCTGTATATTAATGCAGTGGCTGGAGACCCTGGCACACCTATTCTCTCTCTCTCTCTCTCTCTCTCTCCCTCTCTATCTATCTATCTGCCTCTCTCTCTCTTAAAACAAACAAAAAAACAACATCTTAAAAAAATTTTTTTTTATTGACAACTTCCATAATTATAAACAATATCCCATGGTAATTTCCTCTGTGCCCCCATTTTCCCCTTTGAAACTCCACTCTCCATCATATCCTCTCCCTCTCTCAATCAGTCTCTCTCCCCTTTTTTTTTTTTTTTTGGTTTTTCAAGGTAGGGTCTCACTCTAGCCCAGGGTGACCTGGAGTTCACTATGGAGTCTCAGGATGGCCTCGAACTCACGGCAATCCTCCTACCTCTGCCTCCCGAGTGCTGGGATTAAAGTCATGCGCCACCACGCCCGGCTTCAGTCTCTCTTTTATTTTGATGTTATGATCGTTTCTTCCTGTTATGATGGTCTTGTGTAGATAGTGTCAGGCACTGCGAGGTCATGGATATCCAGGCCATTTTGTGTCTGGAGGAGCACATTGTAAGGAGTCCTATCCTTCCTTTGGCTTGTACATTCTTTCTGCCACCTATTCTGCAATGGACCCTGAGCCATGGAAGGTTTGATAGAAATGTCTCAGTGCTGAGCACTCCTCTGTCACTTCTTCTTAGCACCATGGTGCCTCCTGAGTCATCCCAAGGTCACTACCATCTGAAAAGAGACGGTTCTGTGGCCAAAAGTGAGAGTAGCATTAACATATGGGTATGAACGTTAAGAGAAGTGCTTACTGGGCAGTTTGGTGAGCACAGTATATACTTTTAGCCAGACAGCAGCAGATATTACACTCCTAGGGCTCATGACTACCCTTGTCAAAAATATAACATTTCTTTCTTTTTTTTTTAAATTTTTTTTCGAGGTAGGGTTTCACTCTAGCCCAGGCTAACCTGGAATTCACTATGTAGTCTTGGGGTAGCTGTGAACTCATGGCCAACATTTTTTTTTTTTTTCGAGGTAGGGTCTCACTCTAGCCCTGGCTGACCTGGAATTCACTATGGAGTCTCAGGGTGGCCTTGAACTCACAGCAATCCTCCTACCTCTGCCTCCCGAATGCTGGGATTAAAGGCATGTGCCACCATGTCCGGCTGAATTTTTTACTTATGGAAGATGTAGTCCATGTGACATGTCTTTTTTGTTTGTTTATTATTTATTTATTTGGATTTTCAAGGTAAGGTCTTGTTCTAGCCCAGGCTGGCCAGGAATTCACTATGTAGTCTCAGGCTGGCTTTGAACTCTCATTGATCCTTTTATCTCTGCCTCACAAGTATTGGGATTAAAGGCATGTGCCATCATGCCCGGCTATTATGTTTTTTTTTTTTGTTGTTGTTGTTTTAAGGTAGGGTCTCACTCTAGCCCAGGCTGACCTGGAATTCACTATGTAGTCTCAGGCTGGCCTCAAACTCATGGTGATCCTCCTACCTCCGCCTCCGGACTGCTGGGATTAAAGACGTGCGCCACCACGCCTGGCTCCAGCTATTTTTTTTGTAACTTTCATGGACAACTTCTAGACATACAGACAATATGCCATGATCATAATGCCCTCCCACCCACCTTCCCCCCCACCAAAGCCCCCCTCTGTTGAATCCCTTCTTCGTTCCAGCTAGTCTCTCTTCTAGTTTGATGTTCCCCTGCCCCATTATGCAGGTCTTCTGTAGGTAGTGTCAGGCACTGTGAGGTCATGAATTCCATAGATACTGTGTCTGGAAGACCAGGTTGCAAAGCACTCCACCCCTCCCTTTGGCTCTTACAGTCTTCTCACCACCTCTTCCTCAACGGCTCTTGAGCCTTGGAGGGTATGATAGAGATGTCTCACTTAGTGCTGACTACTACGTTCACTTCTTCTCAGCACTATGGTGAGTTTTGTGTCACCCCAGTGGTCACCACCATCTGCAAATGGAAACTTCTCTAGCCAAAAGTGAGAGTAGCATTAATATATAGGCATAAACATAAATATTTAGAGGGTAGTTTGGTGGGCATAATATATGCATTTGGCCAGGAAGCAGTAGTAGTTTCCCCCATAGGGCTTACGACCTCCCAAGCTGTAGGTTTTTCATTAGCACATGGTGTCGTCAGCAATAAGGTTTTACCATCTAGTTATATGATGTCTGTCTTTTTTTTAATGAGAGAGAGAATGGGTGTGCCTTCAGCCACTGCAAATGAACTCCAGACATGTGTGCCCCTTTGTGCCCATGTGCAATGTTGCGCACTTGTGTCACTGTGCATCTGGCTTATGTGGGACCTGTGGATTTGAACATGCGTTCTTAGGCTTCACAGGCAAGCGCCTTAACCATTAAGCCATCTCTCTAGCCCGTGATGCCTGTCTTGTTATGTGGGTTCTGGGTTAGGGCTCAGGTCCTTATGTCAGTATGGCAAGCCCCATGAGGACTTAGTTATCTCCCCAACTCCAGGCACAGGCTTAACCTCAAAAACACATTCACAAACCTTTTCTGAAGTTGCGATTCAAAACCTAATTATCACCTAAAAGCCAGTGGGTGATGGCTTTTGAGTTGGCAAACTTTCTGTGTTTGTGTTTGTAAATTGGTGATTTCCTCATTATCACCAATAGCTCTGGCTTGGATCATGTGTTGAAATCTGTAGTTTCTGAGGTCTTCTTTTTCATTTTATATGTAATTGAATTTTGTCAGTGTGACCTAAATGCTTGAAAAATGGTACATTATATAATATTGTAAAAACTATATTTGCATTTTCAGTTTCCTAGTCATTCATTCATTTATATGAATATATATGAATATACATATATATGTGTGTATGGGTGAGTGGGTGTGTGTGGACTTAGTGTTGGGGCTTGAACCTAGGATCTAACCCTATGTTAGGCAAATGCTATACCACTGAGCTATATTTGCTGTTGTCCTCCTCCACCTCCTCTTCCTTCTTATTTAATTAAAAAAAATTTTTTTTTGATTTTTGATTTGTTTTTTCAAGGTAGGGTTTCACTCTATTCCAGGCTGACCTGGAATTCACTATGTAGTCTCAGGTGGCCTTGAACTCATGGTGGTCCTCCTACCTCTGCCTCCCAAGTTCTGGGATTAAAGGCGTGCGCCACCACACCCAGCTCTTAAAAATTTATATATATATATATATATATATATATATATATATATATAGTTTTATTATTACTTTTTGAGGGGGATTTCAAGGTAGGGTCTTACTCTAGCCCAGGCTGACCTGGAATTTACTCTGTAGTCTCAGGGTGGCTTTGAACTCATGGAGATCCTACTACCTCTGCCTCCTGAGTGCTGGGATTAAAGGTGTGTGCCACCATACCTGGCTCTGTTTTATTTTATTTTAACTTTTTTAAAAAAATTTATTTTTTATTGACAACTTCCA
This sequence comes from Dipus sagitta, assembly GCA_036346955.1. Lineage (NCBI taxonomy): Eukaryota > Metazoa > Chordata > Mammalia > Rodentia > Dipodidae > Dipus > Dipus sagitta. Next base: position 14,210,361 of record CM070789.1, read on the forward strand.
TAATTGTAAACAATATCCCATGGTAATTCCCCCCCGCCACTTTCCCCTTTGAAACTCCACTCTCCATCATATCCCCTCCCCATCTCAATCAGTCTCTCTTTTATTTTGATGACATGATCTTTTCCTCCTCTTATGATGGTCTTGTGTAGGTAGTGTCAGGCACTGTGAGGTCATGGATATCCAGGCCATTTTGTGTCTGGAGGAGCATGTTGTAAGGAGTCCTATCCTTCCTTTGGCTCTTACATTATTTCTGCCACCTCTTCCACAATGGACCCTGAGCCTTGGGGGGTGTGATAGAGACATTTCAGTGCTGAGTGCTTGTGGTAGTTTGAATAGATGGCCCCCAATATATTCAGCTTTTTATTTGTTTGTAGTTTGCATCTGCAGCCACCTGGCTGGAGGCAGTGTCACTGGGTGGATCTTAAGGTGTGGTGGTGGGTTTCAGATTTCAATCTAAAGATATGCAAAGTGTGCCTAGCTGGAGTTCCTAAAGTGTGCTATGTGGCTTTTGGCTTTTGGCTTGTGCTTCTTCTCTTTCTGCTTGGTCCTGTGAAAGCAGGCCAGCTTCTTCTGCCATTATAAAACTTCCCCTGGGGGGCTGAAGAGATGGCTTAGCAGTTAAGCACTTGCCTGTCAAGCCTAAGGACCCCAGTTTGAGGCTTGATTCCCCAGGACCCATGTTAGCCAGATGCACAAGGGGCACACATGTCTGGAGGTCCTTTGCAGTGGCTAGAGGCCCTGGTGGGCCCATTCTCTATCTATCTGTCTCTTTCTCTCTCTGTCTGTCACTCTCAAATAAATAAATAAATAAATAAATTAATTAATTAAAAAAAAACTTCCCCTGGATCTGTGAGCTTCAATAAATATCCCTTCCTCCATAATTGTGCCTAGTCTGGAAGTTCATCTCAGTGAACCTGAATCTTTCTGCTACAGCACTCCTCTGTCATTTCTCCTCAGCACTGTGGTGCCTTCTGAGTCATCCCAAGGTCACTGCCATCTGAAAAGAGAAGATTCTCTAACCAAAAGTGAGAGTAACATTAATATATGGGTATGCACATTAAGAGAAGTGCTTAGTGGGCAGTTTGGTGAGCATAGTATGCACATTAAGCCAGACACCAGCAGACATTACAGCGCCAGGGCTCATGACTACACCTGTTGTAGGTTTTCAGCATCAGGGAAAAAGCATATTAAAAATAATTTATTTTATTTATTTATTTGCAAGCAGAAAGATAGAGAATGGGTGTGTCAGGACCTCTAGCCACTGCAAAGGAATTCCAGATGCATGTGTCCCCTTGTGCATCTGGCTTACGTGGGTCCTGGGGAATCAAACCTGGGTCCTTTGGCTTTGCAGGCAAGCACCTTAACCATTAATCCATCTATTCAGCCCTTAAAAAATATTTTCATTTATTCAATTGCAAGCAGAAGCACAGAGAGAATGAGGGGTGTGTGTGTGGGTGGGAGATGAGCACACAGGGCCCCTGCCACTGCAAACAAACTCCTGATACATGCACCACTTTGTACATCTGGCTGTACATGGGTACTGGGGAATCGAACTCAGGCCATCACACTTTGCACACAAATGCCTTTAACCTCTAAGCCCTTTCTCCAGCCCCTTATTAGTTATTTGTTTTAAGTCTTTTATTCATTTATTGGAGAGAGAGAAAGAGGCAGACAGAGTGCATAGGCGCCAGTACAAACAAGCTCCAGACGCATGTGTCACCTTGTGCATCTGGCTTACGTGGTTATGGGCAAATTAAGCCTGGGTCCTTAAGCCATCTCTCCAGCATTTTTTTTTTTTTTTAAGAGAGTGAGAATGGGCATGCCAGGGCCTCTAGCCACTGCAAGCAAACGCCAGATGCATGTGCCACCATGTGCATCTGGCTTACGTGGGACCTGGAGAATTGAACCTGGGTCCTTAGTCTTCCTAGGCATGTGCCTTAACCGCTAAGCCATCTCTCCAGCCCTTAAAAAAAAATTTTTTTTTAAGATTTATTTTTTAGCGGGGTTTGGTGGGGCATGCCTTTAATACCAGCACTTGGGAGGCAGAGGTAGGAGGATGACCATGAGTTTGAGGCCACTCTGAGACTACATAGTGTATTCCAGGTCAGCCTGGGCTAGAGTGAAACCCTACCTTAAAAAACAAAAACAAAAAAAAAAAACAAAAAAAAGATTTATTTTTATTAGATATAGGGAGAGTGTGAGAGAGAGGTAGAATGGGTGCGCCAGGTCCTCTAGCCATTGTAAATAAATTCCAGATGCATGCCCCACCATGTGCATCTGGCACTCGTGGGACCTGGAGAATCAAACCTGGGTCCTTAGGCTTCGCAGTCATGTGCCTTCACCGCTAAGCCACCTCTCCAGCCCTTTTATTTATTTTATTTTGTTTTTGATCCTATCTCTGCCTCCCAAGTGCTGGGATCAAAGGCATATACCACCGTGCCTGGCCAGCAATTTAATTTAATTTTTTTTTTTTATATTTTTGAAGTAGGGTCTCACTCTAGCACAGATTGACCTGGCATTCACTGTGTAGTCTTGAGCTGGCCTGAAACTCATGGCGATTATCCTACCAAATGCTGGGATTAAAGGTGTGTGCCACCATGCCCATTGTTTTGACCAAGGTCATGATGTTACCCAGGCTGGTCTCGAACTTCTGGGCTCAAGCATTCCTTCTGCCTCAGTGCTGGAGAGTGTTTGAGACTCGAGCCTACTACCAGATGAACTACTGAACGTAGTTTATATTTTCCCATGGGTGCAGGTGGAATGAAGGACCAGAAGGGTAAGTATTGGAAAATCACGGACGTGCCCCTGGTTCATTGAGTAACGTTCACACACATCAACGAAAATACGGTAAGTACGTAACACAGGGTCCACTGGGAACACAGTTAGACTTTGTCATGGCATCACTTGCTCCTCACAATCATGACAAATTCCCATGTGACATGGAAGATAAAAGCAGGCATGATTATGCTTTATGGTGACAGTGTAGATGACACTGCACCCAGCGTCTCTACTTTTCCAAACAGGTTCTTATATACTGCACTGGAATGATATGTTTACTTGCCAGAAAATGATAGCCATGTCTGTGGGTCAAATTGAAGTCATATACATATTTCATTCTAGGGTATCCCAGTTAAAGGACAAACATTTAGGCCTGTTTGTGACCTTTGACCCATCTTGCAGCGTGTTCATCTGATCTCTGATTCTCAATGATCAGAGCAGTTCAGCATCATCCAAACAGGGTGCTTGTAGTCATGGCAGGCACCTGTAGTGCTGGCAGAGATAAAAAGATGAGCATGACATTGCAGCCACCCTGTGGGTACGTCTCCAGTTCCAGTTCAGCCACTGCTAGAAATCAGGAATAGCTGGAGAAAGCAAGGGAAAGAAGACCAGGCATGGGCACTGTGGGAACTGGGAGATTGCCTGGCGGTTAGAGCCGTTTACTATGAAGCCAAAGGAACACAGTATGAATCACCAGGACGCGTGCGAACCGATGCACAAGGGGGCGCTCGTGTGCGGTAGGGCACCTGGTGTGCCAGTTCAATGCATCTGTCCCTTTCTCTTCGCTATCTCTGTCCATTTCTCTCTCAAATTCAAATAAGTAAAATACTTTTTTTTACCTTGGGGGGGGGGACGTTATTGTGCTCAACACAGGTTTCTGAAGAGTGAGGGCCTCCTTGGCCAGGACCTGTCATGTGTACCTAGGAATTTTATTCTGATTCAATTCCTATTCAAAACACGTCCAGAAGGAATTAAAGAACCTATGTGAGCATCGTTCCCCAAAGAAGCAAGAATACTGCTGCCTCTGTCATTGGGTGGAAGCAAAGCACCGCTCCTTAGAAGTGCTGGAGTAGTCAGCCTCTCTCTCAAGAAAACTGGACCAGCATCCCTGCACGTTTCAGAAAAGGGGACACCTCATCATCACCAGGGACAGGGGTAAGTGGGCAGTCCACGCAAGAGGATTCAGGCATTCTGGATGATTTTCAAATGTCTGAATGTTTGATGTGTGAGGCAGTCTCTCCTGGTCTGTCAGCTGGCCCGGCACTCATGGAGGCCCTCCTCCTTCAGCCAATTAAAGGATACTTTCTTTTTTTTTTTTTTTTTTTTTGGTTTTTCGAGGTAGGGTCTCACTCTAGCCCAGGCTGACCTGGAATTCACTATGGAGTCTCAGGGTGGCCTCGAACTCACGGCGATCCTCCTACCTCTGCCTCCCGAGTGCTGGGATTAAAGGCGTGCGCCACCACGCCCGGCTTTAAAGCATACTTTCTGGAGCTCTCTTATTCACAGAGAAACACACCCTCTGGGCCCTGCTCCCTCACATTTCAGACATCCCCATTCCAGTAGGCTCAACTCTTGTAAGCGAGGGGGTGAACCCCAAAAATTTGCTCAACTTGAACAAGAACGACTCGGGCAAGCATATGGCCCTGCATCAGCCTTCTTAGTGGATGGGATAAAACTGACCCATTTTCTGAAGAGAGCCGATTCCCTAACCTAGGCTGAAAGCTTTGCTCTCACCCTACGCTACAGAATCAGGAGCTTTTCGGATCGAGAGAATGCCACGACAATGCAGGGAATCTCTGTGTGCTAGGGAAAGGAGGCGCCTGACACACACTTGACTTAAGTGGTCGCATGGGACATGCAGAGCTTCCAGATGAAGTGAGACACCATCTATGAGTCCTGAGCCCCTGTCTAGCCAGGGGACTAACGTCTGTTTGAGGCAGTAGACACAAAGAAGTGTCCCAAGTTCGAGAGGGCAAACAAAATATGAGGAAAACCCATATGTAGGTATGGACATTCTTTATGCCTTATAGGCCCCAGGCAAAATTGCTGAAGCCAGGCCAGGAAGACGTAGGAGTGTCGGGTTCCAAACGTGTACTCTGAGGGTTTGTGCACGCATTTGCAGGCTCTCGAAAACCATCGTGACCCGACAGTGGGTGCAGGTGGAATGAAGGACCAGAAGGGTAAGTATTGGAAAATCACGGATGTGCCCCTGGTTCACTGAGTAACATTCACACACATCAAGGAAAATACAGTAAGTATGTAACACAGGGTCCACTGGGAACACAGTTAGGATTTGTGGGGGCCTCACTTGCTCCACAAAATCATGACAAATTCAGGCTACATCCTGAATTCCAGTTCAGCCGCTACTAGAGCTCAGGAATAGCTGGAAAAAGCAAGGGAAAGAAGACCAGGCACGGACACTGTGGGACCCGGGAAATGGCATATGAGTTGGAGCCTTTTGCTGTGAAACCAAAGGAACCCGGTTGGAATCCCTGGGATGCATGCGAGCCCGATGCACAAGGTGGCGATCAAGTCCGGTAGGGCACCTGGTGTGCCAGTTCCCTCTATTTATCCCTTTCTATTCCCTATCTCTGTCTGTTTCTCTCTCACATTTAAATAAGGAAAATACTTTCTTTCCCTTGTGGGGGGGGGGCGTGTTAATGTGCTCAACACAGGTTTCTGAAGAGTAAAGACCTCCTTGGCCTGCACCTGTCATGTGTACCTAGGAATTTTTTTTCTGATAGACGGTAAGCAAATGAATTCCTACTGAAAACACGTCAAGAGGGAATTAAAGAACCTCTGTGAGTGGCATTCCACCCAGAAGAAGACTCCTGCCGCCTGTGTCATTGGGTGGAAGCAAAGCACCGCTCCTTAGAAGTCCTGGAGTTGTCAGCCTCTCTCTCAAGAAAGCTGGACCAGCATCCCTGCACGGTTTAGAAAAGGGGACACCTCATCATCACTAGGGACAGGGGAAAGTGGGCAGTCCACGCGAGTGGACTCAGGGGTTCTCGACGATTTTCAAATGTCCAAATGTTTGATGTGTGAGGCAGCCTCACCTGGTCTGTCAGCTGGCCCGGCACTCGTGGAGGCCCTCCTCCTTCAGCCAATTAAAGGATACTTTCTGGAGCTCCCTTATTCCCAGAGAAACACACCCTCCGGGCCCTGCTCCCTCACATTTCAGACATCCCCATTCCAGTAGGCTCAACACTAGTACATGAGGGGGTGAACCCGAAAAAATTGCTCAATGTGAGCAACAGCGACTCGGGCAGGCATATGGCCGTGCCTCAGCCGCCTTTGTGGATGGGATAAAACTGACCCATTTTCTGAAGACAGCCGATTCCCTAACCTAGGCTGATAGCTTTGCTCTCAGCCTAGGTTAGGGAATCGGGAGCTTTTCGGACCGACAGAATGCCACGACCATGCAGGGAATCTCTGTGCGCTAGGGAAAGGAGGCCCCTGACACACACGTGACTTAAGTGGTCACATGCGCATGGGACATGCAGAGCTTACAGGTGAAGTGAGACACTACCTATGAGTCCTGAGCCCCTTTCTAGCCGGAGGACTGACGTCTGTTTGAGGCAGCAGACACACAGAAGTGTCCCAAGTTCGAGAGGGCAAACAGAATATGAGTAAAACCCGTATGCAAGTATGCACATTCTTCATGCCTTATAGGCACAGGGCAAAATTGCTGAAGCCAGGCCAGGAAGGCTTAGGAGTGTCGGGTTCCCAACGTGTACTCTGAGGGTTTGTTCACGCATTCGCAGGCTCTCGAGAGCCATCGTGACCCGACAGTGGGTGCAGGTGGAATGAAGGACCAAAAGGATAAGTATTGGAAAATCACGGACGTGCCCCCTGGTTCACTGAGCAACGTTCACACCCATCAAGGAAAATACGGTAAGTACGTAACACAGGCTCCACTGGGAACACAGTTATACTTTGCTGTGGCCTCACTTGCTCCTCACAATGATGACAAATTCAGGCTACGTCCTGAATTCCAGTTCAGCCGCTACTGGAGCTCAGGAATAGCTGGAAAAAGCAAGGGAAAGAAGACCAGGCACGGGCACTGTGGGAA